>MJUU01014632.1:29442-54471 GCA_002080025.1 Modiolus philippinarum | reverse complement strand
TTTAACCCCGCCGCAGCAGGTTTGCGCCTGTCCTAAGTCAGGAAATTTATTAAGCCTTTGTGTGACTTGTCTTTTTTTCTAGTTAAGTTTACTTTATGTCTATAGGAGTCTAGGATGATGCTTATTTCGCTGAACTTGATCACTCTTTATTCAGAGGCCGACTCCGACCTGCCGTTGGGTGTGGGGTTTTCTCACCGATCATTGTAGATCTTATGGTGGCTTTGAGTTGTTATTACTCCCCTTTCGATCGTTGTCTCTTTGACACATTCCCCGTTTCCCTTCTTTTTTCTATTTTACCTTACCATGTATTTATAGGGATTTTTTCCCATGTACATTTACTCCATATCACTTTATTCGTTCATTTTATGTTTTGGTTTTGGTTTCAAAGGGATTACGGAAACTTGGTGCCAGCCTAGATTTGTTGAATATCAAATATGAATCTCGGAGTGCTTTTTCTCCGAGATATATTTGATATCAGTTTTTTCATGCCTTTGAAGGAAACCGCAAAAACTTTCGTCCCTAGGTGATGGAAATGTCTTGGGAACTGTTGCCAGGGGCGAAAGGTAGAATTAGGCAATAATGTAACTATAAGATAATAATAAAATATGTCCGTTACAAAAATTTGTCCAGACGGAATAAATCTCCTCGAAAGATATGCCCGGACATCAATTTTACCAGAAAAATTTGTCCGAGAACAATTTTTTTTTAGAAATATCTGGCACTCGGATTTATATTCCTAGTGCAACTGTGCTTATCAAAATAAACCTATTTCATCCCCTTTTTATTCATTAATTTTATATTAGAAATGTCATTGAAACGACTCAATATCACTTCGATTAAAAAAATCATGTAATCTAGCCAGGAACAGGACTAAAGGATTAATTCCTATCCGATTTTATAATCTAGCTTATCTGCTCACCTGGGTGCTCACCCCATACGAATTATTCAATCCCTCTCCAGCAACGTCGCAGTGAATGGAATAGAACATAAAAACAAACAGAATTAATTTGCTTTGGCCTTATCATATAATATGTAATTGAACAGAAAATTTCACTTAAAAGTAATTATTCTAAATGTCACCAGTCGAAGGTTCAAGACTATATTGTTTTGACCATCGGCTCAGAATGTAAATACAAGTTATAATTTAATAGTTTAACACTTCATTCAGACACTGTGGTGATGTTTGTCAGAAAATGAGTTAACAAAGAAATTAATACCACATTAAACTGATCCGAGGTTATCCGGGGGTAGAATAAGCATGCCTAACATCCCAAGCTAATCACTTGGAATACAACAACACCATATGTCTCTGGACATCCTGGATGCAGGAAGAAACACTCTTTTAAAGGGGATTTCCGGTGATTGTGCAGGATCAACAAAAACGCAACAAGTCTTTCGGATTGTGCTTAAACTCTCGTTTTTTTTATGAAAACAACGGTTCTTGCACACGATCACTGACTTTTTCTTGGGAGGAGATGGCTCTAGTATTTTTTGTAAATTCATATTCTGGCCTAAATAAAGGTGAAACACGTGTAAATATTTTGCAGTGACTTATAAACCTGTCTTACTCTACCATGCACCCTATTGACGTCATATGCTGTGTGTAAAAGTCAAATTTTGCACGAAGAACTAAGTTCACTCCACAATACAGTGCATTTTTTAAATTTAAAATAAGTGTACACTAAAGATTTTAGATGGGATAAGAAAATTATTTTCAGAGGCTTCAAGCTTTTGTAGGTTCCTTCCGTTTATAGGCGACGTTTTCAATTATGACTTTGCATATTCTGATTGTGGCACCACAAAAAGGTTTATGTAATAGACTAGTCTTTTCCAAGAATTTTCGAATTCATTTCACTTTTTTACAAAGTTTATTTGATGACTTGATGAGTGCCCTGTGTTTGTCTTTTTGTTGTAATCGTCCAGTAGCTTGAGACACTAGTGCTTTTGTCGGACAATGGATGACAGTAATTGTAAAAACACTTTGCCAGTTTAATCTATGTTTGTTGACGATCCCGCATCCATGGCCAAAAAGACCAAAGATGTAGCTTTGTTCGACATTTAGCAAAGAATTCCGCTCAAACAGCGGTCCGTCTTGAACTTACCATGAGCTCATTGTTGGAGGCCTCGTGGTGACTCTAAGATGAAGAACAACAATAAAAGCGTTGTTCCTTCGCTTGTTTCTACCATGTTTTTGTAGAGATTTTGTCTCGTGTGCATTTACTCCGTATCCTTTCATTGTTTACTTACGTAGATGAAGTATATGGTGTATACATAACTATTGCTTAGTATGTGATCAGTTATCGTCAGTCAGTTTGAAAAATCAATCAATCAATCAACAGTGATAAAAAAAACGTCCATGGATATCAGTATTGGAGGAAACAAAACGAAAGATCTCCCATAGTTTTCACAATCTGAATATATTTTTCACTCCATCCGGACACTTGCTTAAATAAAAAAATGTAAAGCATTGTGTAGCAAACGCAGTTCTGTTTGTCCGAAATTTGTTTTTTTTTCACACAGGTGACGTACATATAAAGGGTATTATGTACATGTGACAAAACGCACATGGACACATAGAAAACTCCAGTTTATCAAGGACAGGCCTTTTATTCCCGTCTACATACCAAAAACATATCGACATTATCTATAATATTTTATTTGATTTAGCATGTACAATGAAATCGACATCCTCATGGTCATCAATTATTGAAATTAATTACCTTTATAAAGGTGATCAATATTTAAACAAGTATCCATAATTAATCCATTTAGGAAACACATTGCTCCGAGTACAGAGTTGTTTTATTTCACAACGAATGATTCCGTGAACAATGGTCATGATGGTGGCTGATGCAAATATTTTCGCTTTTTGGCAAACATCACACCCATCCGTTGCTCTGTTATAGTCATTTATATTCAAAAGCACTTTGCAGTCAACCTAATGTTGACAAAACAATTAATCCAAAGCATCAATTAATACTAAATCACTTTCTATGGCACTTATTTTAAGCGTTTTTGTAACATTTTATACAATGAAAACGAAACTGCAGAAACAGTTACTATACACACAAACAGAGTTAAAACAATCAATTTTTGAAGATGATCACCTTTGATTCGAGTGTCAAATTTCATAGTCCTATTGTGAGATTCATCCTCCTCATCAACTGTACCTATATCCTCCTCAACGATGACGTCATTAATCTGCATCGATTGGCGCCCGTGTAAATGCATGTTTGGCAAAGAAAAACGTCGCTTAAATCCAATTCTTTTTGAATATTTAGAATAATCTGATCCAATATTTGCAGCTAAAGAAAAACGTCTTTGTATTCGAACTTTTGAATCATTTTTCGAATACGTATTTGAAGAAACGTGCCATGAATGTCTGCGTTGAAGAAGAAAATTCCTCATTTTATAGTATTCGTTAATGGATAATTTATTATAATCAAATGTTACTATACATTATAGATGAGCATTCTTTTCACAGAAAATCTATTTAATTTTACAACAGATTTAAAATCCATACAGAAACATACATTATTATGGACAATTAACAACAAATGTTCATTTCACAACCTCATCAGAATCCATTTATAAATAGAGTGGCCCATCAGTACTTTTCTGGAGGTATTCAACGATTTAAATACAATCGACCCTATATTCAAGCAAAAATAGAGACAATGTGAAACTTTAGTCTTATTTTGTGATTATAAACAAACAAATTTGTCAATAAAAGTAATGTGCATGTCTTTATAGGGGCAATGTTGAACTTTTAAACATATAATGATAAGGAAAAGATATAAAATTTCTGATCATTATTAACCTATTGATAAATCATTATAGTAATACTGTCGTTAATAAGTACATAATTTCTAAAATAATGGTCATTTTGTAGCTTTTTTACTTGCATGATGTGTATTTTACACGAAACAGGTGAACGAATTCTTATCATAAAGCACTGCAGGTGGTAAAATTGCCAGACATGAAACGGGACTTGTCTATTTCAAATCAATCACAAGTGTACTTTAACTTTTTGGTGTTCGTGATTCCATTCGAACTCGCTCCTCTCTACTTCACACAGACAACCACATTTCCGAAAAACTAACAATTTTTTAATTTCGAGGTTTCTTTCGTAACAATGGTACACGTAACTGCCCATATTCTCCTCTCTGATGAATCTGATTTTTCAGTGGAACAAATGTATTGGTCAGGATTAAGAAGCAAGTTCTGTGTACGACGGAACAATCACCCGAAAAAGGTGTTCTAATTGAGTTCAAGAGATGAAATGTATGAAATGTGAACTAGAGATGTGTCTATAAGGCACGGATTCCCCGCCGACAAATTAATCAATCATTAATCAATCAATCAATCATAAGTCAATTCTGGCATATAACAGTTTCACTGAATTGAGATGGAATAAATAAATATTTGATGAGTAAAATACCTTAACAAAAATACCAAACTAAAGCTGATGAAGCATAAAATATTGATCATATAACATTACCTATGATTTATCCACTGGCATGTGATTAATTTGATTAAACACCATTGTAATATATTGTAGTTGTAAAGAGACGGGCCTAACTGAAAAAAGGAATTTGGATATTTCTCGTCAAGATTAATAGGGTCTTGCATGTGATCGGATTAAAGATAGGTATATCTTTCATAAGTGTAAGAAATTTCGTCTTTCGACTTAAAATCAAAATTTAACAAAAGTCACCAAAGCGTAAAATATAGGTCAAAACCACCTCGTATCTTGCCTAATACAAGACTTTCGCCTCGGAGATAGGAACTCTCGTGTAATTGAAGACAGTTATTTCCTATGGTCTCCTATAGATGTATTGATGTTTTGATTTTTTTGTATGGTAAAAGAACTTTTTCTGGTGACAAACACGACTAAAAAGTATTGTATTGTCAATGATTTGGTAGTTCTCACCGGTAAAAAGGACAATTAATTTGATGAAACATGTTTAGTGACAATGCGCAGTTGTTGAGAAATTGACTTAAATGCAAAATTTAGAAAAAGTTACTTTTTAAAGCGTAAAATGTAGGCCATAAATCCCTATTAATTGTTGGTGAATATTGCTGTCTTAATGATGGTGCATGTACTGATGTAATGTTATTAAAATACTACAAGAGGTTGCCAATACATGAACCTAAACGCCATATACTAAACATCGGGACGGACCGACGTACATGAGGGTAAACATTCTACATGCCTCCACATACGTGACAAGGTTATGCCTTGACATACATGGTGGAGCATCATAAATCCAATAAACAGTGGCAGATCCAGACTTTTTGCTAAAGGGGACCCATAATTTTTCCTTGAGGGGCCGTGAACCAAATTGTTCGACCCTCTCAGGAATTTAAAATATTTGTGTGTGTGTGTGTGTGTGGGGGGGGGGGGGGGTGGTGGAGGGCACCCTGGTTCCGACCTGGATCCGCCACTAGTTAAAGAGGGGTTCTGGTCAATAATAAATACAATTTACAAACCCGGGGGGTCTCAACCTATACTTTTGGGTACAGAAGTACGGCTGAGATTTTCAAAACACCCCCATTCATATATTGAATATTATGGATAACCATACCCATTCATATATTTCCACTGAAAATCCTGACCCAATCAAATATTGTGATCTTTTTAAGAATTATTGTTGCCAGTGCAAATATTGCACACTGGACAATGTTTTCGGAATAAAATTTACAATAAGGTTAATTTTTGCTACATTTAATCTCAGTAATTGAGATTAAATGTTTAAATAATGGTATGTCAAATTATCTACCCATTGATATAACATACTGATGAAAATTGCACCCCATTGATATATTTGACTTGTCAAAAAAGTGACCCATCCCAGCGGTATACCAATATATAGGAAGAGACCCCCCCGGGTTACAACAACAATATACGAGGAAAATTACAAAAGAAAAAAAAACTCACTGAAATGAAACAGTTATTTCATTTAACAATAATGTTTGAACTGTCAACTAACAAGAAGAATCGAGAGAAGAATAAATACAACAAAATACAACAGCTGTTTCTGGATCGAATATGTACAATGTGTTGAAAATAGACCCAATAAATATGAAAAAAAGAAAATATGACGGAGTATTGAAAAATGATACAGACACATCTTTGTTTTAAAAAAAAACTAACATAGATCTACAAAAAATAAAACAAGACAAGCACACAGTAAAGCAATCAACAAAATATTTGATTTGATTTGTATCCGGGAACACGTCCCGTATCCCTCCTATTTTCTGATCGATATGCGGCCAGGACAAACACGGAAGTGATAAAATTACCACGTGTCATTGACGTTTGTTTATTATTTACAGACCATTGACACTGTTATCATACACACCAGGTGGATAATAATAATCCTAGATTCGAGTATTATTACTTCCCTTGTAAAATAATCCAGTTTACTTTACTCTCAAAATACACAAAGACGCGATTATTAATTCTGAAAATGATAAATTTTTCAGTTCTGAATTTTTTCTATTACTCCTTAGAATTAAATACTGACAAGATAAATTGTTTCGATATTACTAAATGGTGAAAAAATTTTACCCAAAAAATACCTATATAGTGTAAAATACTAATTTTATAAAGCTACCAATCAACCCAGCAGATGGTAAGATCATACTTTTAGGGATCATTTCTATAGTATGCATCGCCGGGACGTCAGATAACTCTGACTGGACCTTAACCCACGATGAAGAGAGAAAGCATCTCCTTCTGAGCGTGAAGCAGACCAAAGCTGTCTCGTGCTGTAGAGACTCGGCTTTTGGTCATTGATGACCGTTCCTCTCCTCCCTAAGTGGGGAGTTGGAGGAAGGAGATGCATTCTGAGTGGTGTTAAAAAATTAAACGTAAAGTAGTTGTCCCCTTAAAACTCACTACCTATCTGCCATAGACCAATTACAATTACCCACCCAAGATACTGCAAATATGGGAACCTCAACATCAAATAGGTTGCGAAACGCAGATTAATTGGAAATTAGATTTGTACTCGCAAACAATTGGAAATTAGATTTGTACTTGCAAACAAAAGGGCACAAATAACCAGCAGATCTAGAAATTCTAGGAGATCGCGAATATGCCTGTCTATTACTGACGTCAATAGTTCACAATTTGCCAGCGCGAACTAAAATCCTGTCAATTTACCGCGAAATAAAGACGGCACGAAAATTTCTCGGTTAACAGTATCAGTATATTTGTCATAAGTATTTTAATTCTACAAGTTAGAAGTAAGGTGACGACCATTTGATTTTCAGAGGGTGTGTGTGTGTGGGGGGGGGGGGGGGNGGGGGGGGGTATTGAGCGATTTGACTAGAAAATTTATCTATTGTCATGAAAATCTCGAACAAATTCTTTATTTTCAGCAAATGATACTAAATTCTTTATTAATTTTGCATTTTCACAAAAAGATGTATCCTTCAAATCAAAATTAAATTATTTATTGTCATAACAAATAACATTAGTATATTTGTTTTCACTGGCACTAAGATTAAATTATTTATATACAAAATCGCCAAAGCCCCACCCCCTCCTTGAAAGAAAATCCAATAGTAATCCTCCTGATATGAAAACCGATATGACTCCATGGTCAGACATAATTAGATATAATTATATTTCAGGTTAATATACGTGATACTTCAATGCTAGAATAAAATATCATTTTCTTTTTGATATGACATGTCTAAAACGCTTTTTGTTCCTAGGCGTGGTAAAATCGTTTGACTGTTCAATGTGCAGTTAGAAATCAGTAAATGCGACGGTAAAAATCCCGATTTTGTCATTTTTTGTTGTTGACCATCGTGATGTTAAAAAAATGATAAAAATGTGAGTTTCGTTTATAACATTTGCTTATATGCGGGGTGGGGGTTGTCACGTGTATGTGATAGTGTGTGTGTGTGTGTGTTTGGGTCAAGAGGACTTCATAAACAGGCTGGCTATCTTTAATTTCCCCAAACAGTTAACACTGAATTTAAATCCATGGTCACAATTAACAAAACAAGTAACACAATTTTGTGATTAACAGCAAACAGCGCTTTCTATTTTCCCTTTACAGTCAACACAAAGTAAAAAATTAACAGTCTGAGATCAAAACCCACCAAATGGTCAAAAACGGTAAACAACTGGTTTATTTCACCAAAAACATTTAAGAACCAGCTAAAAATGCCCCAATCACATTAACAGAAAAGGTAATCTGTTGCCCCTCTCATATACAATTTCTTGTTGTAAGTTAAAATAGCGGAACGGACATTACTTGTCTTTATACCTGGGAGTGCTTTACTTAAAAAAATACTTTTTTGTCCTATTAGAATCGAAATAATTCATGGGTACTGATTTTACCATGGGTTGGCTCTTTATGTGGATATTTTCTCCCTGGCTGATCAACAATGAAAGCCTAATATGGAGCCAATAGTCTCTACAAATGTATAACACATGAGACAAAGTCTCTACAAATGTATAACACATGAGACAAAGTCTCTACAAATGTATAACACATGATACAAAGTCTCTACAAATGTATAACTTATGAGACAAAGTATCTACAAATGTATAGAAAACCAAGTAACGGAAGAACGCTTTAATTGTCGTTCTTTATCGTGAATTCGCCTTGAGGCCTTCAGCATGCTGGTCTATTTCAAAGGCCCTAGCATCGGTTTGAGCGGAATTCATTGCTTAATGTGGAGCAACGCTGCACCAATGTTCTTTACTACCCATGGATACGTGATAGTCAACAAACATAAATTAATTGCAAAAGTATTCTTACAAATGCTGCCATCCATTGCCCGTCAAAAAAAAATTCATAGGAAAAAACAACAAAGGTTAAATATTTAATATTTAGCATTAACGGCCAACCCGTGTTGAAATAAGTATATTTTATATATTCAAGCTCCCATGAATTATTCCTTAATTAAACATCCAGAAAGAAGAATAATACAATATTTTAATGAATCATTCAATGATAGAAAGGCTATCCTTATTGTGACATGAACAGCCATTCAGACGTTTGGATCATATCAGTTTGAGTCACAACAGATTGTTTTCATCTTTGATGAATAAATAAGTCATATAGAGATCAAATATGACAAAAATGTTTTCATTTTAATAAATCAAACTTTGACGTTTATTTTCACACTTAATTGTTTAAAATGACATGTACAGAAACAATGTACTTCGACACCTTTTTAATTTATGATGGTAAATATGTATGTGAAGATCTTATGGTGGCTTTGAGTTGTTATTACTCCCCTTTGGGTCGTTGTCTCTTTGACACATTCCCCGTTTCCCTTCTTTTTCCTATGTGTTATATCATAGTGAGTAAGGAGATTTCCCGAATGTTTCCAATTTCTGATTTCAGTTTGAATAATGGCCTGTCAATGTACTTTGTCCATAATCTCTATTCACAAGAACCACGCATTCTGGTGCGTTGCGTTTTCTGTAATTTTAAATTATATTGCAAAGGTTAACCAAGTGGCAAAACTTTCACTGAATCGAAGTCAAGCTTTACAACGCCTACATTCTGGTGCTTGAAACAGACTACACAGTGTATATGCTACAGTACAAATTGGAATCCAGTATGGTCCAGAATCCTTCTAGTACAAATTGGAATTATACTGGGAGAAATTAGAATTCTGATTTGTACTGGATTTAATCCAGTACAAATTGGAATTCCAATTTTCCTAGGACAAATTGAGATATCCTAATTTATACTAGTAGGATTCTGGATCCTACTAACTAAAAATCAATAGAAACAGTGGTAGAAAGTAAAACATTGTTAGTAATATGTCCCTTCCACTGTTTTGGTGATCATTTAATCATGTCAATCAAAAATTCAAAATAAGGCATACTTTAAAACTACTATTCTGATACTGATCTTGTTGATTTGAGAAGTTTTTGTTTCCCTGGTTTAAATGCAGTAGATCTGTTACTCTACCTGAAATTTCACACATTATCATGTTAAAAATCGTTCATTGGAAGATAGCAGTAATAAGAGCCGCAGTTTGTAATTATTCTGGCAAATGCAATACTATGCGATATCCTTGTCGTAAATCGAAAATTCTCTGCTTTACCAAATGTCACAGCGTTTCGCCAATTGTTACAACAAATGAACATTTATAATAGAATTATGTCATTTGTCATTCTATTTTTTTAGTATTTAGTTTTCATAAATTAAGATGCTGTGAAATATATACTTCTTATAACAAAATCAAAAACTTTTTTCATCTTTGAAGGTCAGTAATATCCAGAATCCTCGTGAACAAAATATCCAGTATTATTCCCGGATCATACTAGAAATTCACCAGGATTCAGAATCCTACTAGTGCAAATCAGGATATCTCAATTCTCCTAGGAGAAACTAGAATTCCAATTTGTACTGAATTAAATCCAGTGCAAACTGGAATTCTAATTTGTTCTGGTAGGAATCGGAATTCCAATATGTACTGAATTAAATCCGGTACAAATCGGAATTCTAATTTGCCCCAGTAGAAATTAGAATTCCAATTTGTACTAGGATTCCGGATCCTACTGGATTCCAATTTGTACTGTAACATATACATATCAAACGGAAAAAGTTACACTTGTATACAATGTGTCTTTTTAACGACCACAGATCCGTTTTAGAATGTAAGCTTGGGTGTAAATTTTGGCTTCTGTTCAGTAAAACTTTTGCCACTTGGTTGACCGTAGCAATACCTATAAAAAAATGCGTGCGTGTTTTCTATTCATGTAAATATAGTTTATATAAACTATACAATGGATTTTAGAATTTAACAGAAATCGAATGGGAAAAGGGGGTTTTCGAGTTTAAAACCGTTCTTTGTTTTTGGAATTTTTTGTGTAGATTTTTGACAAAATGATCAAACTCTGACAAAAAGTCTGGAACCCCATTTAAACTTCGACCCATTGCCAGACACAATAATTATAGGACAATTTCAAAATTTAAAAGATCACGAGACGTTATCTAAGTCGATTTCGAGAAAACATGGCAAATAAAATCGTAATAATTTTGGCAATAACAACAAATTTTGTCACGCTGATTTAATGTTTAAGCTATTTCACATTAGAAATGGAGAGGTATGTTTTTTAGACAACGGCAGTAGAATACCGAAGGAACAAAGCACAAGATTACACAAATCAAAGTCCAGAGACAAGGCAAAAGCAAGAACACCAAAAGACGGAAGACCAAAGACACCACATACCCACAAAACACACGAACACTACATATACAACACAAAAAAACTAAAGCACTCACAGTGTGAACTCTCAATAAACAAGAGTGACATCAGGTGCCCCGGAAGGGTAAGCATGTCCTGCCCTGTCCACAGCACCCGTCACACGGTCAGTGAGGCAAATGTTTTGTAAGATCTATTTGGTTACTGATTGGTTATTGTCATGATGTCTTTCGTTCAGAATATGTTTTTTTTCCTAATTATTTTTTATTTTTTAAATTCTTATGAATATTTTTGCATTTCTCAATTCTCAAATTGCTTCTTAGCTCTGTCAGTTTTTAAACATCTTTGAGTTTATTGTCTTCGAAATGTTTCGATTATATCTGCACTGAAGTGACATAAATTGTCGAAATGTCGAAATTTTTTTGCCACGAATCAACTATTCTTTATACGTATCATTACATATTTTCAAAAAAACATGCACATATAATAATTATATACTATTAGTAATTTGCTTTGCGAGTATGGAATTCTCTGCTTGTATTGCATCGAGTGCGATAGCACGAGATGCAATACTAGCTAAGAAATCCATCCGAGCAAAACAAATTACTAATAGTATTTTTATCGCTAATTCTGTTATTGATATATACCAGATATATGTTTCTTTGCCACAGAAAATTTTTTTAGGTCAAATATATATTTTTGGGTTAAATAAAACGCTTACTATGTTGGGATTATTTTTTCCACGAAACGTCACGCGACATCGTATTAATACGCTGTTGCTAACGTTCCATAGAGATTGACGATAGTGCAGTGCAGTGATAATAAAATTTTCGTCTCTCGGAAACTATTAAAAATCAAGCAAATTAGCGATAATAATAAAAATAATGTATCACAACACAAATTTGAAGATAAATAGCTCAGTATATTCACAAATCAAATCAGAAAGGTAAACATTTTTTTTTCAATTTTGATTGCATTTACACATGCAAAAATTTTAACAAACAAATACGCAAGAACTTGAAAATAGTTTGTGGGATGTTGTTTGTTTAATTGGTTTTCTACATCTTTCCATTGGCGGATCCAAGGGTGGGGGTTCTGGGGGTTGGAACCCCCTTTTTGGACAATCATGTATATCTTAATGAATATCCTGATGTTTTATTAAAAAATAACCCAAAATATTTCCTTTCAGTTCTAAATTGGGACCACCTCTTTTCAAATTTCCTAGATTCCCCCGCCTGTCTTTCATTGGCTTGTTGGCAAATGCTTCTCTAACTTACCCTTATCTGTAAAATTAAATGAATTTCCCTTTATGATAAAGGGACATCGAAGCATTGTCGTTTCAATATCTCTTCCTGTATTATTACAAACATCTGTTGCAGATTAGAAAAAACACAATTTTGTGGATTTCCAGATCGCATACACTTTCGCATACTACTTATAAATCGTGGAATAAGACTTCATGAGATTTTTTAGGTAAAGTTATCTCGCGTTGAACATTGTTGAAGACAGCCTGGATATAATCCCGCACCCATGGATAAACTTACATTCCTAGACATCTAGTAATGAATTCGGCTAAAACTGGTACAAGGGGTCGTCTTAATTGAACTTACTATGAGGTAAAAGCAAAGCTCATTGATGAAGGTCACGTGTTGACCTCAAGAGGAAGAACAATTGCCATGTATTTGTAGAGACTTTGGCTCATGTGCATTTACTCCATAATCCTTCATTGTTACAAGTATCTTACAAAAAATATAAATAAACGAGTATTAATTGTTTCTGTGATAACTTCATTCATAATAATTGGCATCAGGAATCATTTTGTCAAATGTATACAGTGAAAAAAATGCCATTCATAAACTGATTGATGAAGCAAATGAAAATACTACAGATGACAACGTATGCTCCGATGTTTTAGTAAAAATATACAGGAGGTTATCTTTCTTCTTAAAGACAGTGGGAACAGTCCAAGAGAAAAACACAGAATCAACCGAGATGTTGATACATTGCGCGTGCAGGTGTCGTACAAGAAGCCGAACGTGCTTGCCATTCAGAAGCAACTGATGAAGCGTGCACCCGGTTTTTAAAAGAGTTTGTGCTTTAGTTTTGAAAGTTATGTGTGAAATATTCGTATATTTTATAAATGTTTCATGCCTTTGGTTTTTTGTCTTGTATGTTGCTGGTTTATAACAAATTTCGAGTAACTTTTGATAATTATGCCATGTCTCTAAACTTTTGTATGTTAATTCAAATATACATGTTTGCCCTTTGTTATTCTACTGATATCATGTAGGAGGTGTCTGGTTTAAAATGCTGCACATAACACTATGGGGAAAGTAGCGAAAATCATCTGCATAAATAAATATGCCCACTTTTGCACCCCCCCCCCCTGATTCAGAATTACAAAAAATTATGACTTTTAGCATAGGCCTTTGCATTAATATATTGCCAATCTAGCTTGGTCTCACCTATTTAAGTTTCGTTCATTGGCCTCGTCTTAAGCTTCGGCCTCGCTTTATATAAGATGTGTTCATTGGTGTCACCCCAACATTGTCTATGATGCCTCTGTTGGTCTTGTATTTACTTTGGCTTGTATCTCACGCTTATTTTGTTGTATCTTTAGTTTGCTCTTTGTTCAGTTTGGTTTCATTGATAAAGTTTTGGTATCTCGTTTGTCCTACGTCTTGAACAAGTCCTAACTGTGTCCAAGATGCTTTCTGTCGCTGGCGGACTTGCCTTAATCTTGGCTTTGGTCTCGTTCTGATCCTTAAATCAAATCTGCAAATTAGCTTGGGGTATTTGACATTTGACCCCTAGTGTTACTAAAAAAATAAATTGACCATTCTCACAATCTGTTCCATAGGAGTGACGTATACTCATAGAAGCTGATGATCTTGTAAGGTCGACCGATAACCATAACGTAGCCGAATTTGACATCTACTTAACCCCAAAGACCTTTTCCTTACTTTATCTAGAAGGTGCTACATATAGAATAATTGTAGTTTTGAAGGTCGAGACAGAAAATTTCTCACTTTTGAGACACAGCAGTTCCTATTTTTAGCGGTGTGAGATTTCCTTGTCTTACACTAGTGTAAGACAAAAAAAATCACGTGCAGTTTACCGGCAAATATCGTGTTTTGCATATAAGGGTCTGTAGTCTACATCTGTCCTCATTAGTGATCATAAGTGTATTTAATCTACGTATTATAAAAGTGTTATATCATTTGAAGTAACATTTGACCGGAAAAAACAAGTATAATCGGCTTTTAAAATATGGCGCGCTCGGGTGTACATTCTTGAGGTCTCTTGATTTTATGACGTTACGAAAAGGGACATAACTCCTTGTGTAAACAGACGAAAGGGGACGACATTTTTGTGTGGATTTTAGTATATTTTAGGGGGAATACAGTGAGAAATAAAATCAAACACCAGTGNAAGTGCGAGACAAGAGAATCTCAGACACCCTCGGGTAAGATTTCAATCATCTCGGACTCAGCAAGCTTCGTCCGAGACTGGAAATCTTACCCTTGGGTGTCTGAGATTCTCCTGTCTCGCACTTCCCCTGGTGTTAGATTCTTAATATCACCGTATCGCGACGAGTCCGATAGGACGAGCTGTGATACTAGTGATATTTTCTGTCGAGACCTTCAAAACTACCATTATTGTTTTTATCGGCAACGTCATAAGAGCCATGACGTCATATTCATGACGTCATTGCCTGATATTTTCTTGTATCAAGTCAGTATGGAGATACTAACAATATCAGTCAGTAAGATCAAAGAGAAAAATGTACATATTGCCGAGAAAATCGATTATCACTCATGAAATTACCAACTTTTTTAATTTAACCTTCAACCCCGTATTAACTTAACCATATGAGACACTGGTGTTTCCATGGTTATTAGTGTACGTGAATAGTTGACATAATATTGTTTTGGTTCAGATCATCGACAACACTCTAATGGAAGACAAGGAAATTTTTTACCAATGACATTTTATCAAAGTTCTTCTTCTTTTTCCATAACATAACCAAAGTTGTTTTGACAGCACCAATATTTGTCTTGTAGTATTTTCTGTACTAAACTTGATTTGGTATCACAATAATCTAATTATAGTTTGGGGTAATAGATATTTACACTTTTTGTGTAACTCTAAATCTAAGTGGTAGTACTCTCATATATATATATCGTCAACTGCACCCTCATTTTCGGCTAATTGGGTACCTCTACTTTGCGATCTGAACTCTAGATACATTACTAAGGGTGTTGAATTGTTGTAGGGTCCAAGCCGATCAGAGAGTGATCTTAATTACATTATATTAGCTAATTGTTGATTCTATGTTGTATACTAGTATATGTTTTGTATTGCTTTGACCCCAGGGGTGTAATTTTGCAATACAAATCTTATTTAATAACCAAATTACATAATCGTTACCATTATTAATGCTTTATTTGTTAGATCTACTATAATATTGTTATATGCAAGATTTTTTTCTGTCCACTTATGTCACTCTGCATTTATCAAGGCTTTCGATTGGCTATCTGATAGGATAAGTTACATTGTCCCGTTTCCTTTCCTTTTCTTCTTTTCATACTAGTATTCTCTTTGAAATTTTGGTTAATTTGTTGATGTACACACTCTCCTCAATATTGGTTTGCTTCAATCGTTGTTGTGTTGAATTTCTTGTCAACATATTTGTCCTGAGTGTTCATTTTGTTAAATAGGCCTGTGAGTTTTTCACAATAATGTAATCCTTCATATAAAAGTGACAACAAAACTCCGAAGCAATTAGAAGAAGGGACCAGTAAGGAAAATCCGTAAGACGTACTTATTTGATGGTTATAGGTCTATCAGATACAACGCCACCCTGATTTTTCTCTTTGTTGCACTTGTACTTTATTTCTAATATTCAACTTTAATTTGTGATTGGATTGCTGTTTGTTTCGGATTTTGCTAAGACTCCTATTCTTCTTGTCTTGTTGACAATGTTGACATGAATACATCTCTTACTTAAATGAACATATATTAATATTTCTGAATATTGTTATAGTTAATTTTTGGTTCAGGTTAATTGATTCACTTACCATTTACTTCTCTTTGATTTTTATCATTACGGTTGTCTAGTCAGCGGAATAACAGCATGGTGACTTTGAAAGCGGGTTGAAATTGCATTTATATAATCAAAGTCATTTGTCGAATGCTGTGATTAGTCCGTTAATTTTGGAAGATGTTTTCGGGATGGCTAATCCTTTGAACTAAGTGTTAATTTGAATGGTCGAGATTGCAGAGCTTCAATCTATTTTTTTTTTGTTTCATCGACAAAAATGTTCTAAAGCAGTAATGGAACTCTAGTAATTAACTGGAATTATTATCTTTTTTGATGCAATTAAAAAAATACCAAAGTTGGATAAAAAACAGTAAATTTCGTTATGCTGTACACGTGTTTCCATGAGTAACCGCTCATCAGCAGCGTGAAAATCATATATTATATGGAAAGACATAATCCAAAAGTAGTCCAAAAAGAAGTACTCATTTCCCAAAATCTCGAAATAGGACGCCAAATCTAGTACCAAGGACATCTACCAAGTGCCATACACGGAATGAAGCCTCAGTATTTTAGAGTGGTGAGAAGTTTGATAAAACAATAAATTTCTAAAACACGCAAGGCAAAATTTCCGTCAGACAAATCTGACAATTGGGCTGCTGAATACCCTAAGGGACCTTTGGTCCACCATCAGTGGCATCGATCCAATGGTTCAAAATACAAAAACAATATCGAAGTTAAAAAACAGTAAATTTTGTTATGCTTTACACGTGTTTGAAGGAGTAACCTCATCAGCGGCCTTAAAATCAAATTATATGGAATGCCATTATCCAAAAGTAGTCCAAAAAGAAGTACTCAAAATAGAAAGCCAAAATCCAGTGCCAATGACTTCTACTGTTTGCCATACATGGAATGAAGCCTCAGTATTTTAAAGTATGTCGATATTTGATAAGAAATTTCCAATAATAACGATATTGAACATCAATATTTTACATTTAAACAGCAGCAGCATAACGTATTACCTATATACAGCGGACCATCCATGGACTACTGTTCTTAAGTAAGGTAATACATGTACAATTAGTTTCCGAGCAGAAGTCTGACTGATTTTTCCTATAGTGTTCAATGTCGAATTATTTTCCTTGCTGGTAGCTATCTTGAATATTCAAAGTGAAAAACAAAGGACTATAATAACAAAATTTGGTCTCAACTGGCTATTGGTATCAGAAGATATCTTTCGACAAAAGGTTTATGGGGAACGTTAAGGCAACGGAATGGTCCAAATTTGCCATTGGTTTCAGCAGATATCTTTTTATGAAAGGTTTATGAGGAACGTGCAGGCAACGGATTTGGTCCCAATTGGCAATTGGTTTCAGAGGATATCTTTTGATAAAAGGTTTACCAGGAACGTAGAGGCAACGAACGCAAAGTGATGGCAAAAGTCAGTTAAGCTAAAATTGTTCGGCTCTGAATATGTTTTACAATTCAAAAAAAATCTGGTCTTATAAACTGGTACCGATTCGTTTTCTAACTATCCACCAACGAGAACTTTGTTTAACATTTAATCCAATAGAAAATGCATATAGTTAGAGAGCTTCTAAACCGAAATAAATTAGACTTATGAGGTCCTGAGAAACGTTTTTGGTTGACACCGATTCCTCATCCAAAATAGCCGCCAGCAATCAACTTAAGTCCACATTGGACCCTATGGGAAATGCATACTGAGGTCTTCTTCCAGAGAACCTCTGAATGGGTTAAAACCAAACATGACATGAATGTTTTTTGTTAGATGCCCAAGTGTTGTTTCTTTTTTGCCCATCCTAAATGATAAGGGAACCTAGTTTAACATTGAAAACTATCGAAATGCATGCAAACAAAAACGTATCATGAATAATATTTATAAGTGGAGGACTAAGTTTTGTTACGTGATCCAAAATGGCAGCCAGCAGGGAACATTGTTTAAAACTGGACCAGATGAAAAACACACTGATTTCAAAGACCCTTTTTTCTTAACAACTGGGCTAATAAGAAAACAAAATTTAATTACAATGTATCTCAGACGACCAACAAGTCTGAACCTGACCACAATTGGGTAAGTGGCGTTAATATTGGAGTGCATTCTTTTGAAGAAAAAAAAACATTTGTAGTTAAAATATTACTGTTTTGAATTTTGTCCTTTAGATTTGTCCCTTATCTAAAATGGCGACCAGTATGGAAAATAGTTTTACATTGAACCTACAACGATTCATACGCATGGTTCGAAAAAGGACCCTATATATCACATAAAGATTTATTTTAGTGTTTCTATCAGGCATGGTACACATCAGCGATACAAATTTTGTAGACCCCTTGTGTTATTTTACCTGCACTGAACCTTTCCTTTTAACATGTATCAACTGCAATCTAGATTAACAAAGTTTGCTGATTTTCAAGGTTACATACTTTATAGCAAGTAATCTATGACTACAGTATAACAAGTAGAGTGATCTCGCGTTGAACTTTCATATAACATGGGTATTAAACACCGACTAAAGCACACATTCAACGAAACCACCATAACTAACAATTTGGATTGAAATATAAACAAGACCATTTACATGTCTGGACCTGCTTCACCGTCACTCATGTTTAACTGAGAAAGTGTTTTTTCCAATGTAACAGAATGTCATGTACAGGTTTGCCAATTCAAACAGGTATTCATTTACCTAGTTACCAATGCAAGTTATAATTGAGATTATACTAAGTTCAACCCTATTACTGTAATAGACAAAGAGAAAAAAAGACAAAAAAAAAGAAAAGAAGAGAAAAACAAAACTAAATGTACAAAGTTGAACAAAGCATAAAATGAAAATAGTCTATATCACTTTAGCAAAGGTGAAAACCATACCCCAGTTTCAAATAAACACATACTTTGAATCTTTATGAGAAAATATGTGAAACCAATGCAAAAATTCAAGAACAGCTGCCCATGATCAGTGCGTTCAAAACTCTGCAACATCTCTGGACAAAACCGAGTACTATGATGAATATGATGAAATAAAGTACCAAGTTCAATAATGGATAAACAGGCATTTTTTAATCAAAACTGGCATAAAAGGTAGGTTAACATCATCAATGTGTTCAAACAACAGTGCAAACTTAGTCAGAGATGTGAATGTTTTAGATTACAAAACCAGGCACTGTAATGTTAAAATTTGCTGAAAAAAATGACTAAGTTCAATAATGCATTAATTCGACATTTTTTATTCAAATCTGCCCAAAAGGGGAGGCGCACATCTTCAATGTGTTCAAAACAACTGTGCAAAGTTCCAAAAGCAGCAGGTATAAGATGTATGAGTTTCAGATTACACAAACTCAGTAATGTAATGTTGAAATTTGATGAAAAATGACTAAGTCATAATCCAAAAGCTGTCCAAAAAGAAGTACTCATTTAAAAAATGTCGAAATGAGAGGCCAAATCCAATACCAAGGACATCTACCGAGTGCCAAACACGGAATGAAGCCTCAGTATTTTTAAGTGGTTAGAATTTTGATAAAAAGCAGTAAGTTTCTATAAAACGCAAGGTAAAATGTTCATGTCAGACAAGTCTGACTATTGGGCTGGTGATTACCCTCGGGGACCTCTGGTCCACCAGCAGTGGCATCGGCCCAATGGCTCAAACTACAAAAATACCAAGGTGGAATAAAAACATTAAATTTCGTTATGCTGTACACGTGTTTCAAGGAGTAAATCCAGAAAACATGGCAATATGAAGATCACATACAGACAGAGAACATAAATGACGAAGACGAAAAAGACAGAACATAATACAAAATAAAGTACCAATGGTGGACCCCCTCGATAAAATAGAAGTGTCATCAGGTACCTCATTTGTAATATAGACACATTGTAATGGTTAGTGAAATCAAGAAGACCATACAACTTTTACACTATCAATATTAAGATAAAATGAACATAACCCTGGATAAGAAGCTTTGGAGAACAACAATAAAAGCGTTGTTCCTTTGCTTGTTTTTTACCATGTATTTGTAGAGACTTTGTCTCATGTGCATTTACTCCATATCCTTTTATTCACCATTGAAGATAGTAATTTCGCTCTGCTGAAGAAATCAACGTACACATTACATGCACGACAATAGAAAATGAGCTGTAGAATTTATATACTGCATATATATGGGTATATTTTACTCCAAAATGGAAAGGTCACAATTGTTAATCGTGTCAAGAAATGATCAAGACAAATTAAGTTTGTTAAGATTAAACAAGATTTTGATTTGATCTTGTTTGATATTAACAAACTTAACACATATTGATCGCCTTTGAACGTAGATATCATGTTTGATCTTGACAAACTTAACATATATTAATCGTCTTTGACAACAATAATCTTGAAATACAACTGAATATCTTACATAGGCTTTACAAAATATGCTAGCCCTGTTAAGATCCTAATAGATCAAACAAAATAAAACATCTGTAAGTGTGATGTTGTTATATCAGTGGTTTCATTAATGTCCATTTCACTGACACAGTGAAGTGAATGGTCAGAATGAATCAAAGGCTTCTGATACTGAATTGAATGTTTTCATTTTGCTAAACAAGATTTGGCAAATTTGAAAATAATTTGATTGTCAAAGCAAATGAGCAAACTGACTGATAAATATATTGACTGACCGATAAACTTATCAAAATAGCCTTTCACAAAAATTGCAGAAAAGAGTAAATACCTATTATGGCCAAAACATCCCAATTACATGCCACAATAAACAAGGAAACTGTGCAAGAAAAACACAAACAAAATACAAAAAGTAGGTACTCCAACGAAAAAATTGAATGTTCGCATTCAATGAATATAACGGTGCAAAAAGATAACTATCTGCTTCAATAATAAGAAATCGAAATTTTAATCCCAGAAAAATTTGGATTAAGAATAGATTAGCATCATTAAAAAATTACCATTTTTCTACTTCCGGTATTTCTTTTCTTCGCATTTACCAATTCTATTGAGAGCTAAGGAAAATCTGGTTCAAAATTATTTAGAGTTGCGGCGCTTTGGCCAGTAATTGAGATAAAATACCGAGACAATTCAAGAAAATTGCAAAAATAAGTAAAAGTTAAAATTGCCGTGCACCTACGTGCATTCATAAATCTATTTGAAATTTTGCAGTTGAAAAGTTGGAGTTGTAATTTAAATACAACATTTAACCTGTGGCTTCATGCACCATGTCATCATTATGTATTTGTGTAATAAAAATTGATAAATCATATAACTTTGCTGATAAAATTCTTCGTCGGAGTACCTACAAAAAGCCTTCTCATTTCTTTTGGCTATAGTAGTTATTACAATGTACAAAGAAATACTTTAACTCATCATGTGACACCAATGCAATTCGAAAACCTTTCCCGCCAAAATATGACATTTGAGGATGATAACCTTCAGATTTTTGCTTTAAGGTAGTAGACCTAGGTTAAGGGAGATAACTCTTTAAATCAGTAAGACGTTTGAAATAGTTAGTTTCATCAATGCTTTTTAAGCATTGACGTGAAAAAGAATAAAAAATCATCTACACTACCAACAATTTACCTACATTTTTCTAGTACTTTTAATGCCACTATATGAACAGTACTGGTAACAAATATCATCATTCAGTACATTTCTTACTCATATATTTTCAGTACANTCATTTCAACTTACAAATGAACTACATTGTAGCTTATTTGGTCATTGGACCTGTGCTACTGCTCGTGAACCAGAGGTCCCCGAGGGTATTCACCAGTCCAATAGACATATTTGTCTAACATTATATTCACCTAGCGAATTATAGAAATTTACTGTTTTATCAAACTTAACCACTTCAAAATACTTCGATTTCGACATAACTGTGAAAACGGCTTGCTGATGCTCGGCAGATTCACAAGCTTCTCTGAAAAGTTCAAATAGGTAGAGTAATAATTCCGTTCTACTTTTGCAAGGCTTTATCTTTTACCCTTTTTGATAAAGCTGTACGTGATCAATTGTCCATAGGTTGAAATTAACCTATTGTGAAATTTAAACCTGTGCATTTCTTCAGAAATAATGTAATCGCGGACTCCGATAATATAATTTGGAAATAATACTCTGTGATGTACCTGCACTGATTATTATTATGATGGAGTAGGATTGTTGTCTGTGATTAAAATTTTCAGTCATTGATCCTAAATGAACAAATAAAGGGATATGGAGTAAATGTGCATGGGAAAAAATCCCTATAAATACATAGTAAGATCAAGCAAATGGAACAGCGCTTTGATTGTTGTTCTTCATCTTGAAGTCACCATAAAGCTTTCAACAAAGAGAAAACACTCTTACCTCATAGAAAGTTCAAGACGACTTCTAGCACCGGTTTGAGTGGAATTCACTCGCTAAATGTTGAACAACGCAAAATCCATGTATCTTTGGTCATGGCTGCGGGGTCGTCAACAAACATAATATATCGGGCAAAGTACTCTTACAAACACTGTCATCAATTGCCAAACAAAGTGACTAATAGACATTTTCATCGTAGGCCGGAACCGAAACCGAAACCGAGACCGAAACCGAAACCAATTTACCTTAAATAATATTCAATATTTAAAGCGTTTCTGTGATATAAATCATACTTGCATTAGTCTTTGAACTTTTATAAAGTTTTTATTCTTTTCGAGGATTCAGAAAAAACGTCTGAGGTATAGTGCAGCGCATAATTCAACATATGTGAAATAGTACATAAGATTTGATATTTTGATACTCAAATCGTCTTTGTGTGTATGAAGTGGCAATTTGGTGATAATATAAGATATAAAAAAGATATAAAACAAGTCTTTTCCAAACGAAATAATCCATGCTATCGCTAAAAGCAGCAAGCAGAATAATATCTACTGTACTTCTAAACCGGCTCTGTCACCGCAACTCCCGTGAGATATACAATTCATCTGGGGGATTTGTTTTTACTTTTACATAAGCAAAGTTTTTAAATTTTGGATCCAACATTCGAAGGGTCGAGAGATGGGAGAGTTCCAGGCAATTTTTCATACATTTTCCTCAATTTTTGCTAAAGTTATGCACGAAATTTCGCATTTTATTTTCGAATCAGACAATGTTTCGACCAGATATCAATTTGAAGCTGCAGTTGATTTTTCGGAAATACAGCAAAATTTCGCGTTTTTTTATTTTCTATATATGTACACTATAAATGAATAATTTTTTTATATTTGTTTTATACATATCAGTTTTTTTTCCTTTTCCAAAAACATCTTTTTAGAACTTATGACATCAAACATCGTTTCGTGGTAAAAAACACTTTTGCATTATATAATTTGCAAATATTTTAAAGTCAGGCATACCACAGAATTGCGGATATAATTATGTAACTTATCTTATCAGCACCCGTGCTGGGCCATCTTATTGACGATTTCAAATTTACACGAGTTTATACGGGAAAATTTTGGGTACCTTTACATTTTTAGTAATATCATGNCCACGTCAGGTAAAATTCTTGAATAAATTCTCTTCATTCTGGTATAAAAATATTGAATTTATGTTAATGTTTGATGGTGTCCCTGATTATTTGAAAATTGACCATACCAAAATAGGGTATTTTACATGGATTATTACTGTAAACGGGTAAAATTTAGTGTTACCCTGTCTAACAAAAAATTGATTATAAAATTCATTTTTGGTTTTTAAAAATATTGCCAGCCCACATAAGATTTCCAAATGAATGGGGAATCGATTGGTGAAAAGAAAATAAATTTAAAATGTCAACGTCTGGTGTCCCTTGCAATTTGAAAATGAAAATTTGTCGAGATGGCTCCAGAATATATATTATAGAGCATGGCATAGCTTATTAATAGACACTTATAAAGTTTTTCTTTTTAAGTCATTATTTTTTTTCCTGCTATCATTATTATCATAAATCATTCTTTTTCATTTTAGGTTATTTTTAAAATAATAATAATAATGAAAAAATACTCATTTTGAAATAGATGCCCTTAAATAATATTAAAAGGTCTAAGATAATATTTTCGTTTGATTATACTTTGTCGTTCATCGGTTATATACATGTCTATAAGCCTGGCTGTACTAAGGACAACGAATTGCACGTGCAAATTGTGTATTAGTACAATGGTCAAATAAGTGTTATCACATTGTCAATTTCCTTTTGATTTGTTTTGTCATAGCGTTAATATACAGAAAAAAATATTGATTTATGTTTTAAAATTACTTGAGAAATACGTGTTTACTATAGTAAAAACATTCAAAAATTTAAGAAATGCACATTTAGTATCATATGATTTGAAATCAGATATTCATTTTTTCGGTAACGAGAAAATTAAACCATAAAAACTTATTTCTTTATAAATTTTTAGCCGCGTTTAAGATGTATAAAATGAAAATTTTCAGCAAATATATACAAAATGTTTTACAAAGTAAATGAGTGTTTCCTAAATTTATTTTATTTTATTTTATTAATTCATCAAAACAGTAATCCAGTTCTTATCTATTTATCGTATTGCTGTCAAAACTAATTAAATATAATATCATGCTGGTAAACCTACGATATGAAAACTGATACCACATGTATGAAATACTAACGTGTAGTATAACCATAGATTACAAGTTTCATGACAATTTCGAGTTTTGTAGAAATACAGTGTGAATGGTTTGGAGGAGGGGGGTATATACCGACATGAATCTTTGGACTGTCGAAAATAAACTTTTAAAACGAATATATAAGGACAGGTGTCGAGACCGAGAAATTATCGTTATACTAGT
>MJUU01014630.1:71068-98592 GCA_002080025.1 Modiolus philippinarum | reverse complement strand
TGACCTTCACCTTGAAATTGACAACAGAGGTAGACTTCAAACTAAGCTTTACGTCAAACGCGATGACTTCACCTTTCTAATAGTAAACTTCCCTTTTCTTTGTAGCAACATCCCAACAGCGCCGGCATATGGAGTTTACATCTTCCAGCTCATTCGCTATTCAAGGGCCTGTGTTCGATACAGTGACTTCCTTGATAGAGCCCGGTTGCTCACAAATAGGTTACTTCAACAAGGGTATGTTACCCAAAACTTTAAGTCATCCCTCCAGAAGTTTTACGGTCGACATCATCACCGCTATGGGATATCTGTTTCCCAGATGACAACAGATCTTTCCCTCTAAATCTTAATTGTTTATTCCTCTACCGGATTTGACTTTACTACCGTATTTGACATGTTCAACACGGCGGGTGTCTTATAAGAAGCAGGAGATGCTAACTCTACCGGTGCACCTGAGCTCACCTATGATTTTGTATTGGGTCTGTGTTGTTCATCTTTGTGTGTGTGTGTGTGTGAAAAAGAAAGGAAATGGGGTAAATGTCAAGGAGACAACATCCCATATCCAGGTTAAAACGACCCAAAACAAAGCATCTAGGGGTCACCGTACGGTCTTCAACACAGTGAGGAACCTGACACCATATAGCAAGCCCTAAATGGCCCCAAAAGGGTAAAAAGTGGATAAATCAATGGAAACAAACCACATCCAATAACCCAAATATTGTGTGTGTCTTCATTTTTCTTTTCTGTGCCGTACCCATGTTGTGTCTCTGTGTTTTTCTTTTTCTTTTTTTTTGTTTCTGATATTGCCATTGTCCTTGGATTGTTCGTTTTGGATTTACGGTTCGGTTCTCACTTACTTAAGTAGAAAATTATATTAAACAATATTACAAGCAAAACTATAACAGATTGGTACATTAAAATTATTTAAAAAAAATTAATATCCGTCCCTTATGAGGAGTGTAACAAAAAGGATAACAGGAAACATCTACAATGAAAATTACAATAACATGCCACAGTCTGCCTGAGAACTACACAGGAAAATCATAAATAAGACAAAAGACAAGCGTAAACAACAATAGGGTTTTATAAATTATTTTTAGGGCTATACAACCATAGGCTCTTCAATTCAAATAATTTCTAAAGTCAAATTTAAGACCATATTAAAATATAATAAATATTTCTACATTTTAATTTAAACATTCGAAACTCCAAACATCTTCATCTGTATCCAATTTGATCAAAATAGAGCGGTTTATTAACTATTAGAATGTGTTTTGCTTACAAAATATTACACTCACCAATAAGTTTTCGATATACGTAATTCAGAACATTTTAAGATAACTTGCACAAAACCTGACCTGAAGTTGGGTGTGATTTAAAGTTATATTTTCCATCCTATTTGACGTCATCCGCTTCTGGCCGGTGGCAATTAAAAACATTTACAACACAATCCTTTCCCCACTTTCATGATCGATATTGATCAATCTTCTCTTCACTATAATAAAGCTTGTTTAGAAAGACGGAAACTGCAATCAATCATTTAACACTATTTAGTACATGTATGTTTTAGATTTGATTTTTTTTTTCATTTCAATATCACTAAATATTATTTGTGAAAACAGAACGTACCTATTATCTTAAAGCAAAGACTCTTCTGAATTCAATTGGTTAACGATAAAAAGACGATAAATTGTAAAACCAATAAAAGGGCAAAAAGCTGTAGAACCAATACATCGGCAAATGAATACCGAAGCAAGAATGAGGAAAGCGGAAATTCCAAAATCATAAATCTAAAATCACGGCAATTCACAGCAACACGAATTGAGACAGTATGACAAAGACACAACAAACAAACAAAAATGAACAAAAACGCCACAAAACTAAAGCACTAGCAGTGTGAACCCCTATAAAAACTGAGGTATCATCAGGTGTTCCGGAAGGGTAAGCGTGATCTGCTCCACGCGTGGCACCAAGAAAGCAATAGAAGAATTTTTTATTGTTGATCTACATCTTTTAGTCACCTTTTAGAGTTTCAACAATGTTCTGTAATACCTCATAGTTGTTCAAGACAGCCCACGTGCAAGCACCGGTTGGAGAGAATTTTGATTGCTAAATGTCGATGAATGCTACTTCCATGTTCCTTTTCATTCATTAATACGGGTTCGTCAAAAACCATTAATTCAACTATCAAAGTGATTCTACATTCACTGTCAATTATTTTCCGACAATAGCACAAGTTTCACAAGCTAGAGGACAATAACAACATCAAGACAAACACAGGGCACTCATCAAATCGATTTTAAGAAAACTGATTTTGTAATACACTGCATCTAAAATGGCGTACACTTTTTTCACAACTTTATAATACGCCGTTTCATATTTGGATACATGTAAATGTCATCACTTGAATTCAGCTTTTTACATATCTATCATCTCCAAAACTATTACAATTTTATTCAAACTTAACAGGAATGATGAAGGGAACTTGGAACCTGGATTGGTTTCAGGTCTTCGTTTGAAGAAGTATGACTGGGATAGGTAATATCTTGTTTGTACAGGGGTATCCTGAACGTTAACCATTGTAGAGAGAAAGAGAAAGACTAGGCCTCTTGCAATGAAAAGACCAGATCTATATTTCAGGGTAGAACAAAATTGCAAGTGTTTATCAAAACTCCATTCCAGAGTTGCCAAACCACCTTTAGTTTTTCTGCTTTTAAATTGCTTGAAATAATTAATTTTCATTTGTCATTATACTGCTAAACTATTGTTCACTAAACAACCAATCAATACACATGTACTTATAATTTATTTAATTTATAAATTAGAAGTAATTCGGTATTTTGTTATTTTTAAAAATTGATTTGAAAAAAAAACATTTTTAACAAAAGGCCCTTTTGGATAAAAATATATTGATTTTCCCTTCTAAAAGTGAACACATCTTACAGAAAAAACGGCAGTAGAGTACCGAAGGAACAAAGGGGTGAAATTTACAAAAATCGAAGTCCAAAGACATGGTCAAAACGAGAACACAGAAGACAATGACGTTACACACAAAACAATGACGTTAGACAGACACAAAGCACAGAAATAGAAATAACAACATTCAAAACAAAAGCAATCACAGTGTGAACTCCATTGAAAATGAAAGTGACATCAGGTGCTCCGGAAGGGTAAGCATGTCCTGCTCTCTTAATAGCACCAGAAATAAAACATGGGAGGACCTTTTCAACCATCGAAACTTTACATGACCGCAAGTAAGGAAGATAATTTGATATGGAACTAATTGGAATACCAAGTTATACTTAACCAGGGAAATGTATAACACGATTTGCATTAACCTTCGCAGGATCGAGAAGTGTGGTGAGAAGTAAGATGTTGCTAATTTGGTTTAGATCAAGTAATGAACATAGCGACCAGCACCAAAAATAGTTAAACATTTAGAAAAAAATATATTTTGTTCATCTCTATCTCGGATATATAAACTGAACTAAAGTGGATAGGCATGACATAGGGAAGATCCTCAACGAATGTGACCTAAGTTTGTAGAAATAATTAGAACATCTTATCTGAACTTCTGAATTCTGTAATCTTCCTTTTTTTCTTCGTGTTGTATATACGTTACAATCGATTTTCCCTAGGAAACTTCTAACCACTTTGTGCTCTTTAAGTATTTTTGGTATCGAACTTGGGTCATTAGTAGACTGCTTTCGTCCACTCATCCGAGTTGTAAAACTAACAATGTAATTTTGTATGCCAAATTTAGTGAAATACAATTAATGATAACACATAACTTCTAGTGTTGATGAACGGTTACCAGTAAGAAGCAAATCAGGTGGAAAGTGATTTCTCCAGCTTACTTCTGGCTTATATTGCAATAAAATTCAAAAGCATATTAACAAATATCAATTTAAACATATAATTTAAAAAGTTGTGTTAAATAGAATAGACATATACTAAGATATATGGTAGTGCTTAATTTTTATAAATATAATGAAACTATCGTATTAGCTTCCTGTTATCTACATTTGACAGTAAGTCGTATATTTATTGGCATCATGTTTTCCATATTCGTTTTCATTCTGAAACTATTTCAAAGATCTCATAATACGTCCATCTAACATATTTATATCACAAACATCTTGAATGGTTTTGGCACTTTTAACTTTGTTGCAGCTTGCAACAGTTTTTTGTATAGAGTTAGTATTGTAAGTACCAGCAAGCTAAAGCTACGCCTAATCATGCACAAAAACTTAATTTTAACCTCGTGATATGGCCTTATATTGAAGATTTCTTGCAAAGAACAAGCAGTTGTATGCGTAAAATGCCGATAATGAAGAATTTATTGGGTACATCTTTCAGAAATTATATAGACATATAAACGAATACTCCTTCAATGGTATGGCCAGTTGCATCGACAGTAATAGCGTCTCCTATTTTGCATTTAAGAAAAAATACTCCAAAGGTAAAAGATCGTAGCATTTATATCTCCTGAAGTGGCATCGTTAGATGGAAATATTCCACCCCTTTTCGTGTCGACTAAAGTCAGTGTGAACCGACCCGTCTGTTTAATCCCGGGACAATGGTAACATTGGAAACACGAAAATACAAAGGCCTAACGTGAGAATGGCCCAGAAAAGAAAAATGAAGACACACACGAACATACGAAGATGAACAAAACGTACGGATAAAAAAGACCATGGTAGAGGACAATTGCACCTGTAGTTAAAGTATTTCCTGCTTCTTGTAAGACAACCGCAATTCCGGTAATAAAGTCAAATCAAGTAGAGGAAAAACAACTTTAGCTGTAAAGGGAAAGATTTGTTGTAATCTTGGAAATATATATTCCGTAACTGTCCACATGATCGTTATATCGACTGCAAAACTTCTGTAGTAATGATTTCAAGTTATAGGTAATATACCTTTGTTTAAGTAGCATATTTGTTGGCAACATAGCTCTTTCAAGGTAGTCCCTGAGTTTACAATTGTAAAGGTCAATTCATCGTGTTTTTCATACAGCCTAGCATGTAGTGTACCTCTGTTGTCAATTTCAAGAAGTTTTAAGAAATGAGGCCGATGCGGAAGTGTCTGTAGTGTCCTTAATTTCGAGCTCTATTGTAAAGTAGTGCAGCAATCTGTCGTGAATATCTAGCTATTTTCAGAGTTAAATCAACCAGCATGACACACGGCTAAATTATACCTAATATTTAAGGAAATGATATGACGCTTTGGTTTTGACTGGTCGTAGACGTGAAATATGGTGCAAATGGTATTTCGTCTGCAACTCCTCCCAATTTAAGGCCACAGGTCAAATTTTCAAAATTTACTTTTTTGTATATTTCAAACGTTTCAATACATATCTCAAAATATTCTCAAATAATTGCTTTTGTAATCATTGATTTTGTCTCTCATATGTTTAATTATAGAAATAAAAGCAAAAATCAAGGACAAAAATAAGTAACACAAATAAGTAATAAATTTTTTGACGACCTGAAATATGAATACTGACATTTATGACAAAAATACAGTCCAATGAAAATACCTTGTTAAAACAACCAATGGGAGTCATTTTTTTAAAAACCATTTTATCAAAAATTTTGTAAACAAATAATATAAAAGTGACACAAATAACTCAAAGCATATACACAGAAGTAATTGTCAGCAATTTGACCCTAGAAATAATGTGATCATAGCTCACCCAAATGATACCCCCGCCCCAAATTGGATACATGAAAAGCAAAGTCAATGTTTTGATATGTTAAACCCCCAAAAATGGTAAAATCAAAATCTAAAGCATGAAGTGCACAAAGGAATCAAGGGTTAACGGTTCTCTAAGAGTTTTATTAAATCCATTCATTAGTTTAGGAGGTGTTGGGGATAATACCATTACCCCCTTGAAATAATGCATGGTAAAGTTTATGTTTGGCAGTGGGAAACCTAAAAAAATGAACAATCGAATTCTAAAAAAGGAAAGTGCACCATGCAATCATGAGATAAAGATTCTTTGAAAAAGTTTTTTTTTAATTCTCGTCATTTGTTTGGGCGGAGTTGCGGAAAGCGTACCGATGCCCCTTTTGACAAAGAATGGGAAAGTCCATGTATGGCTATGGAAAACCCTCAAAATTTGTCAAATCAAAATCTAAAACAGAAAGTTATGGCATCATGCAATTAAGGTTCTATGAAAGTTTCATAAAATTCCATTTATTGATTTAGGAGGGATTGCAGAAAGCATACCAGTACCTCCTCAAAATATAGAATGATAAAGTATGTGTTTTGCTATGGGAAACCCCCAAAATAGTCCAATGTTCAAATTCTGATCCAAAGGTGCAGTGTTGCATCATGTGATAAAGACTCTTTGAAAGTTTCATCAAATTCCGATAACTGGTTTTGGAGGAGTTGCAGACATACCATTTGCACCACATTTCACGTTTACGACCAGTCAAAACCAAAGCGTCATATCATTTCCTTCAATATTAGGTATAATTTAGCCGTATGTCAGGGTGGTTGATTACATTTGAAATTTTTTTAGACTCTAGGTTGCTGCTCTATAGATTAGATGAAGAAAATCGCCGAATCGATGGTTGTTTAGTGAAAAAAAATCATGTATAAAACGGACGCTGAAAATAAAGGATTGGGTTAGTAAGAAGCCATTCGACGAATGCACCCTCATATTTGTAAAGAAACAAATTGGCTTAAAATGGTGCACAATTTGTTCCTAGTTGAATTCCGATAATTTGTTCAAAACGAGTCCTCCGAACAAATAAAAAAAAATGATTTTTATTGGTTCTTTCTTTACATATTTTTTCTCTCGGATTCGGAGTCGTATTATACAACATAAGCTCTACCTATGACAATATATTTCTATCTTCGTTCTCCGTTCTTAGAAATATCTATGAATTTTATGTTTTAGTCAAGATTTCGGTTTTTCATAAGGAATGGTAGATTGAATTCTGGCGAAGTAAAAGTTTTAATGCTGGTACAGTTTGAAAATGATCTAGAGTTTAAAGATGTCATAGAGATCGTCAGAGTATTTGAATATCTACATTTCACATACACCTATTCCAAAAAGCAAGTATCAGGATATTTTAAGACCGCCTTTAACGACTCGTACGATCGCCTTAAATAACTAGATTATCTTTTGTTTTCATATTTGATGTAGAAGTTATGTAGAAGTTATGATTTAAAGTTAATTACGAATATTTGCAATATTATTTCAGATTTCTATCCGTTGTCTTTATTTGTATAAAGATTCATCATTTTGAAATTACTTTGAACAGTTATGATAATATACACGTAGCTAAAATAGGAACACTGAAAGGTTATGGAGTAAATGAACATCAGACAAAGTCTTTAAAAATACATTAGAAAACCAAGTAATGGACCATTGTTGTTCTTCGTCTGAAAGTCACAATAAGGCATTAAACAATAGGCTTTGCTTTTACCTCATAGCAAGTTCATGACGGCTCCTAGCACCAGAATTACTGCTTATTGTCGAGTAATGCTAAAATTCATGGTCCTGTTTTACTCGTGGATGCGGGGTTGTCAACAAACATCAATTAAACTGGCGAAGTGCTTTTACAATCACTGTTATCAGTTGTCCGATAAAAAGGCCCATAGAAGACAAATGTAACCAAAAAAAACAACCATAAGGCACTCACTGAGTCAATTACAGGAAAACTTTGCATTATAAAATAGTGAGATTTGGGCACAACAAACAATATGGTCTGACTAACAATTGGACATGACAAAAAATTTCAAGTTTGATAGTGTATCCTTATGAGATATTGCATCAAAAATATGTACACTATAAGTAAAATATACGGAAAGCATATATCTATCGCACGGGGAATCTATAACGGATAAAACACTACAGGAAAGACAAATATACCAAAAGCAAGCATTAAACAACGATTTATTCTTACAGCAATATTTAAACTGTCCAAATTAACAATGAAAGGATATGGAGTAAATGCACATGAGACATCAAATAAACAATGCTTCTATATTTGTTCTTCATCTTGAAGTCATTATAAGGCCTTCACATCATAGTAAGTTCAAGACGGCCCTAGCAGCGATTTGAACTGAATCCATCAATATATGTCGACAATCGCTACATCATGTATCTTTTGGTCAGATGCCGGATCGTCAATAAACATAAAAAGAAAATCTTAGTAAAGCGATATCAGGTATATAGATAGATACATGTAATTCATATTTTTATAAATTTTCAAGCATTTCATATGATTTTCAGCCAAACACAGAGGTAATAGACGACTAAGATTGTGATACTTTCGGGACAATAGAGGCATCAAGCCAATGGTAATGAAATATTGAAACTCTGAGTTTAACAAATTGCCACTTGAAAATTTAGTTTCACGGTCTTTTTATCTACTTACATGGTAAAGTTAGTTGAGAAAAATCACAGCTATTTTGACTGGCTCTTGTTGAAAATATTACAAATATATGAGGTAGCATTTATTTACAGAATTTACACGTATGTAGATATTTCTTTGTCTGTTGATTTAAAAATAGAAATTATATGTACTTGCAATAACCTCCAAGCAGCCATGCGAAATTCTGGAAATATTGTAAAGTAAAGCACACCTTTAACTGCAAAGTTTAAAGAATACACTTCATTCATTAATTGCAACCACCCAATTTCCTGGTGAGTTGCATAATGACCACCATTTAAAAGTGTCAGCCTCGTTTTCAAAGCATCATGTGGCAGACATAAAAGTAGTATAAACAAAATAATCAAAATGACTTTGAACGTTAAGCGCCGTCTTGTTGTAAATACTCTGGGGTTAAACCCTATTAAATATTGATGCTTATGTTTTTCACTTTGATAGTCGTTTGACTGCCGTCGTATTACAACAGACGCCGAGTTTAATCCTCGAATATCCCTTCTGGATTTATTAGGACCAATAGCCCATTTGACTAAAGCAGAAACAATCAAAGATAATGTAAACGAAATTGGAACAATGAAAGAGAAGGCGGTATCGATTTTACGTAGAATATTAACATCTTCGGCATTTTCTGGTATTACCATACACATTTTCAGTCCATCGTGTTCAATGACCGCACTTGTCCATGTTAAATATAGATGACAAACAATAGCTAACAATGATAAAACAATCAAAACACACTTAGTACGAAATGGATTGCAATATTTCCTTGAATTATTTGGACTAAATAACACGTAGTTTCTTTCGAATAATAACATTACGACTATCCACCATTCTAGGAAATTACTGATGAATGATAAGTAATAAACAATTTGACATATTCCGGCAATTACGTAGATGTTGTAAACTCGCAATGAAGCCCAAGGTACAATTTTTGCAACTAAATAAATTGTATCAACGACGCAAAATGCCATTAAATAAACAAATGGCGTCACTTTGATTAATTCTGTCTTAGATATGATTATTCCAGATAGTAAATTGAGTATTATCCCGATCGTGAAAACTACAGGCAAACCATATTTGTTGAGTTCTTCAAGAAGCTGAAACAGGGGTTCATCCGGGATACTTGGAAATTCATCCTGATACGTGTAGTAGGTTGTGTTGTGGCTTCCATTGAGAATCACATGGCCGACAAGAGTTAAATAGGAATTATTTTTCATTATCTGTTTGAACCTCTCTGAAAACAGAAGACTTTCATGAATTAATATCATTTAATATGTATGCATGATTTGATGTGACGTTTAACAAAATACCGACGTTATTTTCTACATGTTCGCATTTCGACAACTAATGTCTCATCAGTGCATTAATATGGGGCATCAAACATATTTCGTATGTATAATATTTTACTTGGCCAAAGATTAATAAATAAATCTTTGAAAATTATAACGAGACGATTGTTCAATAGAATTTATAAGAAACAATAAAAGGGTATAAAGTAAACGCACAAGAGACAGAGTCTCTACAATGCATGGTAGAGCCAAGCAAAAGAAAAACGCTTTGATCTTCATCTTGGAGTCACCATGGGGCCTTTAACAATCAGCTTTGCTCATACCCTATAGTAAGTCCAAGACGACCTTAACACAGGTGTGATAGGAATTCTTTGCTTAATGTCGAACAACGCTACATCGATGTCTTTATCCAGTGGATGTAGGATAGTCAACAAACAAACATAACTTAATCTGCCAAAGTGCTCTTACAATCTGTTATCCGTTGCCAGACAAAAGCGCTAATATCGCAAGCTAGTGGACAATTACAGCATATAGACAAAGACAGGGCCTTCATAGAGTCGATTGTAAGAAAACTTCGCAATATAATATAGTGAGATGCTTCCTCTATAAACACGTGCTCAGAATAACATGATCAATCTTTGTAAAGGACCTTCATACATTATTTCTGTAAAATTTGGTTTCAAAGGAGTTGCTGAAAACGTAAAAAGCTAAAAATGACAGACGCCAAACAATGACCATTCGGTTGTGGTAAGCTTAAAATAAGGGGTCATGTGCTTTTTATATAAAAACTTATACTATATTGAAATTATCAAAAATTTGAAATGAAAATATATAAAATTATGTATTGCATTGTTTTCTGTGAAACTTCTCCATAGATTTTTTGTGTCCCAGCCTTTTGATGCAGTGAAATAATATTTTAATGTTTCTATGAAAAAAATATATTATCATGAATAAAAAGCAGTACATCATGTAGATAAAAAAAATAAAATTCAAAATGGCGGAAGACTACCTTCTACGTCTATGTTAGGCGATTCTTTATTTATATATGTTCAGATTAAGACAACATCTTTCATTTAGAATAATAGAATCTAGATAAAATGATATATCTAGTTCGTATGTAGCTTTGTTGTGACAGCTGTTTCAATTGCTTGTCACGTAAAGGTATCTTTTAGTTAAATATAAGAAATTATTGTCTTTTGTTACTAGATCTTTGGACGTTATAGATTCATTTATTCTTCTTTATTTAATTGGGACGGAAGGACAAATTACTAATACAGAATCGGAAAACGTATCATTAATTTATACACAAGATGTTCATTGTTAACAGTCTTTTCTCAAGTATCCGTCGTAAATGTTCTTTGTAAATCACTGTAATTGGATTTTCCAAATAACTCTATTTCTTTCAACTGGGAATAACTTACGATTGAATATAGAGGGTTATCTATGATGCGAACTTGTTTCACCCAATATTTGAAAAGACAGGTTTCTACAGTTCTAATCGATTATTTTACTTTGATAGTTACTGTTAGTACATGATATGAAGCATGCCGCTAAAACTGTTTTATTAAATCCTAGTGGTTGTGATGGAGACTTATACATTCTAGTACCTCGATTTGAAAAAGTTTTTTTCCTGAACCATAATTGCCATACAATCGCACATTCCTGTAACGTTTTGCACATACTATGCTTGTCGTACAAACGTTTGAACATGTCAAATCCGATAGAGAAGTCAAGCAACAATTTTAAAGTTTTAAAAGGAACGATACATTCCACAAGATCGTGATGTCGACCATTAAACTTTTTCAGTGTTGACTTGAAGTATATATGCGATAATCAGTAACGACAGCAATTAATCCCTCGATCTTAATTGTAAATTAGTATTGAAACCCGTTGAGAGCGAATGAAACAGTTACCTTTTTTTTTGTCAAAACCAAGTCAAATTTGAATAATTTGTGTCGTAATCTTGGGTTAGCAACATCTACGATTCTACACTGGTCTTAATCATTAATACAAACATTTTTCGTTTTACAAAAGCTTTGTTACTGCATCGCTTCATCTTGGTTAAACCGTGTAGTGTCTATCCTATGATTGTGTAGTGTACGGGATCCTCTGATTGTGTAGTGTACGGGATTTTTACAGTACTTCGCCGAGGAAGATTTTTGTTATTTATTACTTAATAATAATTGTCGTGATTTCCAACTCCTTATGCAAAAAAAATCTCACTCAAGTTTGCAGGAGATGTTTTTTAACATTACTCCTTAATTAATATATTCAGCACTAATTTCCTTTATTATTTAACGTTTCTTCATTATCAGTTATACTATGTTTATTATGCAACAAGTTTTTAAAAACAATATTGTTACCGATTAATAGCATGATGCAATTTCAATTTTATAGAAGTAATAAGTAGACCAGATCAAAGGTTATGAATTGTATTAAATACTTTAAACAACAGAGACTGAACTCATAGGTGTGTATTCAAACAAGAGGCTCTCAAGGGCCTATATCGCTCACCTGGGTCCAATGCAGCACTATAATTCCCAATTGATGGTCCATCAGAAACTTTTTATAAAATCTATAAAATTATTATAAAATTGTTCAAGCATTTTCAGAGAAGATTTTTTAGTGCAATTTCCAAACTGAAGAGGCCTATGTTCATCTATGTTCCCTGCTGGCAGCTATTTAACAAAAAATTGTGAAGTGGGTCACCAAAGGACTATCATATCAAAATTCTACTAAAATTGTTCAAGCAGTGTCAGCATTCCCCATTTGGTGCAATATTAAACTAAGTTTTGCTACTGGTGGCCATGTCGAAAGACGGATCAGCACCAAAGTAACAAACTTGGTCAAAATCTCACAAGTTTCATTTATGCAATTTTTAAATTGAATCCATCCAGTGGTTTTCTATTTTATCTTTGTATGTTTTTCCTTTAGTGTCCAATTGATCGCTGGCGGCCATGTTGGATGATGGATCAGCACCGAACTAACAACACTTGATCAGCTTCTCATAAGAATCATTTATGCAAAGTTTTGTCTAAATCTATTCAGCAATTCTCTTGAAGATCTTTTGTTAAATTAAGTTCACAGTTGGTGACACTTGGTCAGCACCTAACAGGCATCATTCATGCCATGTTTGATTTAAATCAGCATCTTTGTGTGCATTTCTCATAGGGTCCAATGCTGTCGGTCGAGTAAGATGATGGATCGGCACCAAAGTAAAAATACTTAGTCAGCACCTCATAAGCATCATTAATGCCAAGTATGGTTCAAAGCAATTCATTGGTTCAAAAAGAAGTTCTTTGTATCCATTTTCCCACTGGATCCAATGTTAAAATTTAGATCCCCGCTGGCAGTCGTGTTGGATGACGGATCGGCATCAAAGTAGCAACACTTGGTCAGCACCTCATTCATGCCAAGTTTGGTTCAAATCCATTCATTTGTTCTCAAGAAGAAGTTCTTTCTATGCATTTTCCCATAGGGTCCAATGTTAAAATAAAGCTGCATGCTGGCGGCCATGTTGGATGATGGATCGGCACCAAAGTTACAAAACGTGGTCAGCACCCCATAAGCATCATTCATGCCAAGTTTGGTTCAAATCCGTTCAGTGGTTCTTAAGTAGAAGTTCTTTGTATGCATTTTCCCATAGGATACAGTATTAAAATTAAGATCCCCGCTGACGGCTATGTGAAGAGGTCGGAAAACATGAAATGTTCAATAAAACGTAGTCCTTTTGCAATTTAAAATTGACATCTATCTCAAAGCGTTTTTTAAATATAGGACAAAAAGTATAAAATCACGAAAAATTTGAACAATAAAAGGCCATAACTCATATATAGGAACTTGGATTTTCTTCAAAATTTCCATGTGGGTATATCTTAACATGCTTAACATTTTTGCGGTCAAACTTAACCTCTATCTGTTATAGTTTTAAAAAAAAACGTCAAATTTTTGAAAATTTTACGGAAAAGGGCAATAACTCTTAGATGTGTCAACAGATTTTCTCAAAAATTTCAGCAAGGGTAGATCTCGTGATGCTTATTATATTTTTGGCCTAAGACATAGAAAATACTAAATTTAAAACTAGATACCCTAGTGATGATTCCGTTAAAGTTTGGTTCCATTTGACCCAGTGATTTTAGAGGATAAGCTTTCTTTAAAGTGAGCTAGCGACGGACGGAAGACGGACGCCAGGTAATGGCAATAGCTCATCCTGGCATAGCCAGGTGAGCTAAAAAAAAGTTGGATTTATGGTTTCCGTATATTTTCGTTTTATTTCTACTGAAGATATAAGTTGTTCAAATTGTTATTTATAGAACTTTGCCCCACAGATTTTGTTAGTTCTGGCTTTTGAAATTGTTGTTCTTGGCTTGAAGATCGTGATGTTCTGTGTTAGTTTTACGTCCAGTGAGCAATATTTCATGCATGTCAGGATAATAAGTAACTTCATTAAACATCAATAGACAATCAAAAATTTAAGGTGGAAGTGACAATCGGGGCAACGAGATCTGATTACCAATGTTAAAGTGGAGAAATGGGTCGGGGCAGGAAATATATTCTTCTATGTTTCGTTTTTAGAATTGGACTTTATACAACATTGGGTGTGGAGTTTCGACCAAACTTTGTTTAGGCTTTCCGTGTTGCTACCTGACAACCTCTACATGCAGACAGAGTTTTCCCTATCCTGTACTTTGAGACAGACACAAACGGCAGTTCCGCAAACGAGTCACTTAGACCGATTCAGGTGGTAGGCCGCACTAACAGAAACACCTGCTTAGGGATCCTGCTGGAAGGAGGTCTTTTCAGTACCGTTTGTGCGACAAATGTGAAACAGAAGAGCTTATTGTGCCTTCCGCTACGTTGAAAGTGAGTGCTGTCATAACTTTACTAATGACAATCAATATGAGACAGATTTTTTCCTTTTCACTAAAAAAATGATCATATCCAGAAATGAAGGTCGGTTATCTTACATGTATGAATATTCATTAACTATTCAAGAACTACTACAGCTGCCATTATTGCTATTAAACTTTGTTTACATGTATATGGGTTACCCGTTACCGATTTCTGTTTTAATTACAAAAACAGGAAAACAGCAAACACCTACAATGGCCAGGAACTCACTTTACATTCCCGTATGTCTTTTTCAAAGTCAGAACAAAACGCCAGTCGTGTATTTTCAGAGAAAGGCCTAGTTTTATTACTTGACACGTTTTGAATATACTTTATATTTCTTCTCGCGTTCTGTTAACCGCCAAAGATTGCACATCTTGACAAATAATTCATATCGACACTGCACTAATGTCGTTCTGCTCATCCAAAACTCTCAACTTTCCATATCCCATTGGAACCATAATAGTGTTTGCAAGATAAACGTAGAACTTGATTAGGAAAATAAGCAAATACGGATCTTGCGGTGCCTTTGTTCTGTCGAAGGCCATTTTGGAAGCCTTCAGTGCGGACAAAAACAAATACATGACCAAAAACACATAGCACTTAATGGAGATCTCAACGGCTTTACACCATAAAACCGAATCGGCTGTGGAACGAGCTTTGCACGAGGGGGCTACTCCTTCGTTTTTCACTTTCAATATAGAAAATGTAATCTTTAAGATGTTCTTATTTGCATAGAGCCCAATGGCAATAATTTATTATTATATGTCTAAAGTTTTGAAAATTCTAAAATTCGAAGCTGCACCTGGAGAACTATATTAGGTTTTAAACTAGAAAATTGTGGTTAGAACAAAATTAACGAACACTGTTGTCAAGAGTCGAAGTACATGATACAAAAAGACAATAAGGTGGAAACCCCGGAAAAATTGTAGACCGAAATGGTCCAGGCTTGGTACAGGCATTTCAAAAGTAATGGTGGGTTAAACCGGTTTTATGGCGCTACAAACCAAAAATGATATGTCGGAAAAGTGAATGCAAAAATATACCCGATGTCTGAATCGGTTTTTAAGGAACTCCATTTACATAGCTGCAGGGCGTGTCCCTAGGTGGTGAGCTGCAGGGCTTGTTCCCAGGTGGTGAAAGGGTTATTTGCTGTCTATGCAAGGTAGTCAGGTCCTTATACGGAAGGCCTGGCGGCCAATCATTGTGGAGAAATTTAATGGAGAAATGCGACGCCCAGTGCAGTATATATAAAGAGACCTTCTATATTTGTAGTACAAGAACAGTTTTTGGGTCGTATGGAGGGACAAATGTCCTGCCCCTATCCATTTTCCAGTGGCAGTCATTTTCTCAGGTTCTCCTTCCTCCTTTATATCTTTCTTCTTTTACTCAAATTTTTATGCACCCGCGACAAAAAGTCGGGGGCATATTGTTTTACATGTCTGTCCGTTCGTTCATTCGTCGATCTTTTTGCATATGGAGAAATTATGATCATTTTAAATGCATGTTCATTGTATTCACATTAGAAAAAGAATCACGTGACTTATCAACACTCTCACCAACGCCGACCTTGTCATCCGGCTTTCATTGCTTAAAACACGGATATTTGGTCTTACACGTTTACTGTATTCCTTTTTAAGATCACTTTCACACTTCCTTATGACGTTTTCAATGTCAAAACAAAACATAAATCGAGAATTTTTAGAGAAAACGCTGATTTTATAAATTGATACATTTTCGAATTGGGGCATATATCTTCTGTGGGAAATTCGAGTTTACAAAGTACATAATTAAGGTTTGTAGCAGCATTTTCCTTGGCACTCAAAGTTCTGTTGTCTTACCATGTATCATGTTTTTGTAATGATTTTGTACTAAAACGTTGGCAATGAAGCTAGGAAAGTTGACGTTTTCAGCCATTTTGTCAAAATATTTATGATGAATGTTTTCGGATTTTCATATGGCTTTGGAACTTCGAAATTATCTTCCATGTCAATATGACATGACTCGTTTAACTGCATATCAACTGATGTCCTATCGAAGTTCAACCTTGTATTTGATCTGCAACTCAGTTTTAGCAAGAATAGCTATTTTTCACAATTTTGCCTATCAAAAACAATGGAATTCCGGCATCCGTATTTGACTCTGTAATAAAATATGCAAATGAGCAAAAATACACTAGATTTCTCCATATGGTCCGTCCGTACGAATAAAAACACAACTTTTTATGTTTATCAGACACTTTGCAAGCAAATTCCAACTACTATAAAGGAATATAACTTACAATAAGGAGATGTACACATTGATATCTTTTGGAATATTTGGAATGGCTGCGGTTGTCATCTTAGCTGGAAAAAGGCGGGAAAATTCAAAGTGCCTAAAATTTGATGAAATTTCACAGGAAAGTTGTCAAGCACCCATAGAAATGATTTTTGGCTTCAGAATTTTCGAAATGGCTGCCGTTGCCATGGAAACTAAAAAAACACTGGAAAATTTAAAGTGCCTCAAACTGGATGAAACTTTACAGGATAGGTTGCCTTGCACCAATAGAAATGATTTTTGAGCTTAGGATTTTCAAAAATGGCCACCGTTGCTATGGAAACTAGAAAAAAAGCGGGAAAATTAAATATGCCTCAAATTAAATGAAACTTCACTGGAAGGTTGCCTTGCACCAAAAGAAATGAATTTGGGCCCAGAATTTTTCTAAATGGCTGCAGTTGCCATGGAAACTGAAAAAAGGGCTGGAAAAATAAAAGTGCCAAAATTGGATGCAACTTAACTAAAAGGTTGCCTACCACCAAAAGAAATAATTTAAGGGCTCACCACATTGTTGCTGCTTGAAATTTTGAAAGGGAGATAATTCAACTTTGTATATTTTCTGGAAAAAAAGGGGGAGGCATATTATCCTGTCCATACTTGTATTGTGTCCACTCTTATACTGTGTCCATACCTGTATTGTGTCCACACACACTGAAATTTGCACTTACCATATTGACCCATTGTTCAGTGAGCGGGGGCATAATTGGATGCAATTCGGTGACAGCTCTAGTTTTTATTCATTAAAATTGTCATCATTCTGGTGTGGCTGAAATATTGTCCACTGGACGAAAAACTACCTAATCAATCAATCAAAAACATATAAATAGTTAAAAGATATCCACATTCGTTATTTTCTTTTATACAAGATGCTTTTAAGCTTGAAAGAAAAAGGTCTTTTATTGAACTAAAAAAAGTCTTTTATTGAAGTAAGTGAGAACCGAACCGTCAATCCAAAAGCGAACAATCGTAAGACAATGGCAACACCAGAAACAAAAAAGGCGGGAAAAAACAGAGACACAACATGGGAACGGCACAGTAAAGAAAAATGAAGATGCTCACACACAAAGATGAACAACACGGACCCAATAAAAAACCATGGGTGAGATCATGTGAACCGGTAGAGTTGAACAATGTTTTCTCACTTTTGAGACAGGACAGTTCCTATTTTTAGCGGTGTGAGATTTCCTTGTCTTGTACCCCCCGGTACAAGACAGAGATTACCAAGCAACGTATTCAGACGTCATTGACGTCGCTTAGGAACGTCGGATGTCAAGTACGGCTTCGTGGTAAATAAATCGTAGTTCGTGATTACAAAAGTGAGAAAATAAATCAAACACCGTTGAAAATGCAAGATTTAGAAATCTCAGACACCCTCGGGTAAGATTTCAATGCTTCTCTGACTCGGCAAGCCTCGTCAGAGAAATATTGAAATCTTACCCTTGGGTGTCTGAGATTTCTTGATCTTGCCTTTTCACCGGTGTTAGATTCATATAATCCAGTTTGAAAATTGTTTTGGTTGAGATTATGACGTCGACATTGTATTGTGACGTAATTTTCTTGTTCTTTGCTTACTCAAAGCGTACATTTGTATGGAAGACTCAATATAAGATGATATTTATCAACTTTACTTCAAATTGGCACACATTATATCCTCACAGAAGTTAGAAGTAATGATGATATAGAAATACTATGAAGGTATTTTGAATTACTTTTGTTCTAATTTTTTTTATTCTTGAACATATTCAAAGTAGCCACAACGAACTTTGCCGCGACTTTTCTTCGAATACCTTTTTAGTAAATGTTAAAACATAGCATAGTATACACCATTGGAAAGCTAATTTTTTGCCGCTTCAGGCTATGCATTGCCATAATTTTGCAATAAAGAATGAAAAGATTTTCTATCACCCTTCTATGTTATTTTTACAGAAAATTTGGGTCCAAATCAGAGGGAGTAAACCTGGTTAACTGAACACCTGTATTTATATTTATAATACCGTGGGTCTATCGATTAACAAAAGCACGACGGTCCGGAGTTTTTTCGTATTAATGGGTAATTATGCGATTTAAGTATCAACAAAAACTTTTTACTTGTGAACAAATTCATTTTAATATAAGTATATGGTAAATGGATGTTGGTTCTGCAAATTTTATTCTCATTTTTACTCAAATTTAGTTAACAAATCAAAATTCTGTTTGCTCATTGGCCATCCGAATAAACAACAAAAAAGAACTCTATAAGCAAATTAGAAATTTGGCAGTGCATTTTGTGTCTTTTCATTGATTGCTTTGTTGGTTTGAGTAAATCATTCATCATTCACCCCCACGTCGCATTTTTTTTAAACTCTAGTGAAATTAACATTAAGGTCTATGGAAAATATTTTTATTTGAACCTTTGTTATTTCGGTAAATATACCGATAGCAGAAGCAAAAAATTTTAAAAATGATTCATATATGTTTTATTATGGTCTTATTTAAAACAAAAAAGCTACGGCGATTTAAGCTACATCAAATTTCATTATGCGTACTTTAATATTGACCCTCATAATAATAAAAATTTCCATTCTTATTTTCTCCAATCACCCAACGAGTGAAAAATTAAAAAAGATGGGTCTAAAGGGTATACTATTGACCCGCCTGTCAATTAGAAATAAATATCAAATCTGCTTCTCAATAGTACGTACCATTGCCTTCCAATATTGGTGGATGTCTCATAAATAATTAACCCACGAAATGTCTCTCAAACCATTTCTATGCATACAAAAATTAAATGATACCTTAATTTTGTCCTTGACGACGACAACTCAACGGAAAATATGGATTCTTAACAAACAAAAAACATTTTATCCAATGGTAAAAGCAGAATTATCTTATTTATAAGTCAAATCAGCTAAACATAGGCCACATGAAACATTATATAAATGAGTTCGCCAACAAAACCATTTTTCCGTATCTATAGTAGTCTTCAGCTTGTTTGTGACTAGAGACTCAGAGGCTGGCCATCATGTTTTTTTTTATCAAATCAAAACAAAATGAGAAATCTTAGTTCCTGTAAAATTTGGTTGAATTTGCTTCAGTGGTTTCAGAGGAGAAGATGAAAATGTGATTTTCCCTTAGGGTCCAATGTTAAACTATGAGCCATGCTTGCGGCCATGTTTTTGATCGGATCGGAACGAAATAAGCAATCTTTGTTAAGGACCTTCCATACTTCATTTATGCAAAGTTAGGTTACATTTGCTTCAGGTTTTCAGAAGAGAAGATGAAAATGTGATTTTCCAATAGGGTCCAATATTAAACTATTTTCCATGCTGACAGCCGTGTATCTTATCAGATCCAAGGGAAATGATTGATTGATTGAATATTGTTTAACGTCTACTCAGCAATGTTTCAGCTATATCAAGACGAGAACAAGTTTGTTAATAAAAATCACTTTAGGGTATGGAAAGGGCCATGGGACGGGAAATTCTGACTGCCACTGGAAAAGTAGGGTGAAATCGTCAAGGGCGGGGAATTTAGCCTTGTAGCCGATCACCTACGGACCACCCCAAAAAGAGCTTGCTACAAGGGTTCTTTAACGTGCAGGAAGCGTGGCATTACTTCCAACACGTGGACCTGAGTTTACATCCCATCCGAAAGATGGGTTGTGTATTTATTAATCCCGCACAACCTCGGAATGGGTCCTATTTCTATATCCCGGGACCCTCGGGGTCAGCCTCCGTTTAGGAGGGGTCACACCCCGCAAGCCGGAGATACTAGGTCCTATTTCTATATCCCGGGGTTCCCTCGGGGTCCTCTGTTAGGAAGACTCATACTCCAAGCTCAGAGGATGCTGCGGGCCTATTCATAAGCCGGGACCGCGCACGGCGGCCAAGGGAAATGAGCAATCTTTGTTGAAGACCTTAAGTACATTATTCCTGTAAAGTTTGGTTGAATTTAATTGCAGTCGTTTCAGAGGAGATGAAAATGTGATTTTCCCATAGGGTTCAATGTTAAACTATGTTCCGTGCTGGCGGCCATGTTTTTTATCGGATCGGAACGATATGAGCAATCTTTGTTAAGGACCTTACATATATAATTCCTATAAAGTTTTGTTGAATTTGCTTCAGTGGTTTCAAAGGAGATGATGAAAATGTGATTTTCGAATAGGGTCCAATGTTAAACTATGTTCGGTGCTGGTGGCCATGTTTTTTTTTATTCGAATCATAACGAAATGAGCAATCTTTGTTAAGGACCTTCCATACACCATTCCTGTTAAGTTTGTTTGAATTTGCTTTCAGCGGTTTCAGAGGAAAAGATTTTTCTAATATCTGCCAATCTGAAACAAGAATCGCCCATGGCGGCCATATTTGTTGACCGATCAGACAAAATGAGGAAACTTAATAAGGGAACTCTCATATCAATTTATTTGGCAAAGCAGTTTCAGAGGAAAAGATTTTTCTATATCAGCCAATCAGAAATAAGAATCGCCCAAGGCGGAAATATTTGTTGACCGATCTGGACGAAATAAGGAAACTTTATGGAGGACTTCTCATAGATGCTTCCTGCCAAATATTAGTTCATTTGGCTATGCAGTTTCAGAGGTGAAGATTTTTTTAATATCAGACAATCAGAAACAAAAATCGTCAATGGCGGCCATATATTTTGACGGATCACGACCAAATGAGGAAACTTTATAAAGGACCTTACATAGATGCTTATATATAAGTCAAATCAGCTTAAACATAGGCCACATGAAACATTTTATAAACTACAAAAAGCAAATCTGCCAATCAGAAACAAGAATCGCCCATGGCGGCCATATTTGTTGACCGATCAGGACAAAATGGGGAAACTTAATAAGGGAACTCTAATATCAATTTATTTGGCAAAGCAGTTTCAGAGGAAAAGATTTTTCGATATCAGCCAATCAGAAATAAGAATCGCCCAAGGCGGAAATATTTGTTGACCGATATGGACGAAATGAGGAAAATTAATGGAGGGCTTCTCATAGATGCTTCCTGCCAAATATTAGTTCATTTGGCTATGCAGTTTCAGAGGTGAAGATTTTTTTTAATATCAGACAATCAGAAACAAGAATCGTCAATGGCGGCCATATATTTTGACGGATCACGACCAAGTTAGGAAACTTTATAAAGGAACTTACATAGATGCTTATATACAAGTCAAATCAGCTTAAACATATGCCACATGTAACATTTTATAAACTTCCAAAAGCAAATCTGCCAATCAGAAACAAGAATCGCCCATGGCGGCCATATTTGTTGACCGCTCAGGACAAAATGAGGAAACTTAATAAGGGAACTCTCATATCAATTTATTTGGCACAGCATAATCGGATTTGACTCAACCTGGATTGACTCACTGATAGTGTGATGGGTGCCGCTAGCGGAGCAGGACATGCTTACCCTTCCGGAGCACCTGATGTCACTCTCGGTTTTTATGGGAGTTCACACTATCAGTGGTTTTAGTTTTTTTGTGTTGTCTTGTGTATCATACTGTAACATTTTAGTTTTGTCTTCGTCGGTGATGTTCGTGCTACTGATTTGTCCTGGTTAATGTTTTAATACTCCGGAGACTTACTACAGCTTTTTTCAAATTTTTAACCTTGGTACTGTTTGAGGGTTAGAGAAGTGACAAGTACCAAGGATTTTTATTGGTTTTGTCTAAGGGTTAGAAAATGGCAATTCCAATCAGCTACATATCAGAACTTTCAAAACAATGTATACCTCACTGATCGTGTGACGGGTGTCGCTAATGGAGCAGGACATGCTTACCCTTCCGGAGCACCTGATGTCACTCCCGGTTTTCATGGGAGTTCACACTATGAGTGCCTTAGTTCTTAATGTTATCTTTTTATTTCCGTGCATTGTAGCTGTCTCACGTCCTTGTTTTGTCTTTGTTTTTATCTGTTACCGTTTTTGCCATGTCTTTGGACTTCGATTTTTGTAGTCATCGCTTCCATTGTTCCTTCGGTATTCTACTGCCGTTGTTCCAGAGGAAAAGATTTTTCTATATCAGCCAATCAGAAATAAGAATCGCCCAAGGCGGAAATATTTGTTGACCGATCTGGACGAAATGAGGAAACTTTATGGAGGACTTCTCATAGATGCTTCCTGCCAAATATTAGTTCATTTGGCTATGCAGTTTCAGAGGTGAAGATTTTTTTAATATTAGACAATCAGTTTCAGAGGTGAAGATTTTTTTAATATCAGACAATCAGAAACAAGAATCGTCAATGGCGGCCATATATTTTGACGGATCACGACCAAATGAGGAAACTTTATAAAGGACCTTACATAGATGCTTCCTGTCAAGTTTAGTTCTATTTCGCCTGGTGGTTTCAGAGGAGAAGATTAAAATGTGAAAAGTTAACATAAAAATATAAATATGTTGTACGATGACCACAAATTAACTATAGAACAAAATAAAATGGTATAGTTGGCCATAATTAAAAGGAAAAAACACAAAATGTACAAATTAAAAAACACATATAAATGACAAAAATGGAAAGAGAGGGAGGGAAACTGCCCAACGTTTCGGCCTATATGGCCTTCGACTAGGGGACTGCCGGGCTAAATGCGGAGAAGAAGATGGATATGACGAAAGAAGGCAGACCTAATGGCGTGTCACAGATATAACCTGTAAAAATCGTGCCAAAATCTTGGAACTTGAACAAAAACGAGAAATAAAACATTAGTTATCTGTACTATGCAATACATAAATTATTTTATAAAACAGACTGCTTCTTTACATTCATGACAAAGGGTCGAGCAGTTCCAAGAAAATGGGTGATTTTTTGTTCAAGGAACCATCGTTGTTTTTTACCTGCACTAGTTTGTATAAGGACTGTTACATGCATGTCCAGTATGCTGTGGTTAGCCACCGAAAATGTGTACCTACTAGGCAATCCTTACCATTGGTGACGCTCTGTTTATGTTCGACAAAGCGATCGGCTTATCACCCGCAAGTCTTGCCCACATAGATCATGTTACAGCGTTTACAGCCCACAGCATACACTACATTTTCAGTAGTACACGTGAAACCATTTTTAGTTTGAAAACGTTAGCCGGTCCTACTACTTCATCGGTTTCCAAAGTAAAAGGACAAGTCAAACAGCGAGATTATTTACAAGGAGTTTGAGGAGTAGCACTCTTGGAAGAACTTGTAACAAGGTGCTGTTTAAGACTCTTCCTTTTCTGAAGACTGCAATGGGAGGGAAATCCTGGAAAACTGCCGACATATGTTCGTCCTCGAGAACCAAAGATTTGAAATTGCGCATCAAAATGTTTTTGATACCTTCGTTGTGAGGGTGGTATGTCAGGACCAACCGAACCCGGTCGTCGGTATTTCTCACCCTCTTCTCTATAACCTCGGATCTGGTTGAAAAGTTAACAGACGGACGACGGACGCCAAGTGATGACAAAAGCTCACATGGCCTTTGGCCAGGTCAGCTAAAAACGTGCAATTTTTCTTTACAAAATATAGAAATTCCTGGCTCTTATTTTCCATATTCTTTTCATAATTCAATAATTTTGTAATGAGTATTTCTTTTATGACTACTTTTAGATTTTGGCTTTCCATACTATTTTGAACAGATATATCATGTTTGGAAGGGGAATTTTCGAAAAATACCAGTACAGAGATGTTATATTTCCCGAGCCCAACGGGCGAGGGAAATTGCATTCTCGAGACTGGTATTTTTCGCAAATTCCCCGACCAAACATGATATATCTGTTAAAGCGCACAAATGACGTCGTTTTTAAATTTTCTACAAGCGTCTCAGTGAAGGGTTAAAAAAGGCAAATTTTTAAGCAAATACCCCGGCAGAGGGTTAAAAGTGGTAAATTTTTAGGCAAATATCCCGCTGCTAGAAAACTTGCTTGAAACAACGGCAGTAGAACACCGAAGGAACAAAGGGGTGATACTCACAAAAATCGAAGTCCAAAGACAGGGCAAAAACGAGAACACAGAAAACAATGACGTTAGACACAAAAACAATGACGCCAGACAGACACAAAGCACAGAACCAGAAACCACAACATTCAGAACAAAGGNTACTGTTTATTTTGCAACTTTTTTGGTATTATTGTTTTTGCCAGATGAAGGTTAAGGAGTAAAGTCGATGTTTTAAGATTGGTCTACTTTTTATCTTTATTGAAAGAAGACTGAACTTCGATTAATTTAGCCTAATTAGAGTGGCGTAGCAGATCGGCGTCTAGAAAACAATGCATCTTCATCTTCAGTCGACTTTCTTACGGGAGAAATATCTATGAATCAAATCTTTCAGTCGAGATTTCAGTTGTTCATAAGGAATAGTAGTATAATATTATAATATTTGAAGAAGTCTAACGTTTTTTAAATGCTGCTACAGTGTGATTATGATCTAGAGTTCAAGATTTCAAGTAGTTTTTCGATATCAATATTTTATTTAAATTAACATTTCCTTTAATTATTGTAATAATTACACTGGTTAAACGAAATAAAGTAATATTATCGTGTTTGCTGCACAAGGTTTATTAAACACCACAATATAAATATGTACCATGAAGCAGTCCTTGCCTTTGGTCCGGTAACAACCGACAATAGTCTGTGCTTCTGATACAACCCGCCACACATGTCACAATTCTATAGTTACATATGTTCTCCTGTTAGAGGTTGAATTTAAGCATTTTTCTTCAAAATTCGATTTAATATCTTGATATTACATAACTACTGTAAAAACATCAATGGAAACAATTGTTTTTGAAGACCACCTTATTTTACATCGTTTTAATGTCAGGAAATTGACTTACCACAGATTCTTCAGTGTTGTATTGCTCTTTACAAGCTTTAAAGTCATCTTTGATCAGTGTAGTAATCCTGCAAAATTAATACAAAGAAAGTCATTTTTGCTTAAAAAAAGAATCGATTAGCATTATTGTTAGCTTTTCTTTTCTTTCTATGTTGCAAGTTAGAAGTATTGTTATGAATAATTGTCTTGAACCGGAATAGGATTTCCTCTGACGAATATTCAAGAAGAATTCAAAGGAAGTAGTTAAAAACTAAATGTTAGATGTCATAATAAGGTTCATTATTGTAAATATGAGTTTTATATTTCACAAAAAGCAACAAGTCCGATTGCAATGAAGCAACTAATGAAACATTCCGGGTACAAGAACAAATAATTTCAATTAAAGCATTTTCGTGAATACATGTAAAGTAAGTGGTCGTTAAGTAAATTTAAGTTTTAATTGGTGAAAGGTAGAAAATCTCGTGCCAACGAACGAAAGCTTTTAGAAATGAAATTTATCGGAAATGGTTCCAGGAATCATCCCTGAAGACCTAAATTGTCGATAAATTATACTTAATGCACGACTTTATAAATTATATTTAAGGTCTGTAATGTTTCAGTACATAATATATTTTATACTACTAATGTATCAATACATAGGGTACTTTATACTAATAAGGAAGGGACCCATTGAAATGAGCATCAACTCGCTGAAACCATAAATGGTAAGGGAGATCTGTGATGTAACATTTCTACTTAATCTTCGTATAAAAAATCTGCTACAGAGAAAACGCGATAACTGACTTCGAACACCATTATCAATCCTTGTTGTGTAGGATTTTGTGCATGTTCAATCAGAGCATTTCTGGGTAACAGACCCCTAAAGTGACATTCGGAACATTATTCGTTAAAGCTTGACACTCCTTTCAGGACAAAATGTAAGACAAGAATTTTAAAATCATCAACAGTAAATATGCGGTAGCTGTGAATTTTGTTTAAATCTCGACATGTAAATGAAGGTTGATATATCGTAACCATTGAATAAAATGCTTTGGTCATTCTCGGAACAGCGCAGTTGTTCCATTATATATAGCTTACCAGATGATAATATTCTTTATTATACTTTATGCAAATTTCTTTTCTAATCCATTAATTTCATTGTACAAGCGGCATTTGTTAATTATTTCTCATCTTTTGTTAGCCCCGCCCACCCCTAGCAACGTGTGATAATATTAGCAACTGGTGTTAATGTTAAATTAACAACTGCTCCGATCGATCCACCTTGAGACAGAATAAAAAAATAAACATTTGACACTTCGTGTTTGGTAATAATTTTTTTTACCTCGTTTGTTAATCTATTCTTATATCTTCATCCAAGGGCAATATGTTCATAGTAACACTTTTTCTATCCCTTCAAGATAACACATGTAGGATTTGGGGAGGTGAAACCAGTTTTTTTCTCGAAAATTGTCTAAATTATACAATGGCTTTTATGTCCGTTTCTAACAAACGCTCTCCAATATATGTTTTTCCTTTGTCCTTGGTGTGGTTTCTGTACTTTAACGGCTTTTGCTTCTATCGCATGTACATTTTATATCATTTAAGAATACACCAATACCATTTACATATACATCAAAGTTTTACTTATTAAAAACATGGAAGGCATAACTCAAACGGTGTAAAGTCAAATACGGTATAGGATAAAACAAATTTAGCTGTAAAAGGAGAGATCTGTTGTCACCAGGAAACAGATATCCCAAGGCGATCCACAAGATCGTGATATCGATCGTAAAACTTCTGTTATGATTGTGTCAAGCTACTTTTAACATACCCCCTTTTAAGTAGTTTATTAGCGAGTTG
>MJUU01014630.1:57414-70527 GCA_002080025.1 Modiolus philippinarum | reverse complement strand
CACCAAAAGACAGAAAACTACAGAAACTACACGTCCAAACAACACACAAATATAATACACAAAACAAAAGTACCAGCAGTGTGAACAGACTGACAACAGGTGGAACTAATGATAATTGATAAAAAATGTCCACATAATCTGCTATTCTTTCAAATGAATTCTTTTAATATATATAGAAAGGAACGCATTGTTTAAATTTAAGTCATATGATAGTCTAAAATTGTGAATTTTACTAAGTGTTGATGATATAAGCCCACAGCAGCTTTATTAAATGCTTTTATTAGCAATTATTAGATAAATAGCGCTTATCTATTTTAATAATCAGAACTTTCAGACGCTTATGTACATACATATTGATCAAATTGTTTCCCAATTATATCTTTCCGATGGCGATATTGGTATTCTGTCCTTGAAATAATTTGTGTAGCCTGAAAGGTGTCAAAATAAATTAGTGATATAACAAACAAGATGTTTTAAGAAATACAGAACCATCACTTATATGCTTTTGAAACTAAGGGTACTTCATCGTCGAAATATTAAAATGTGTTTATATGTAAGTAAGCAGTTTTTAGCACACCTGGTTATAGCCGAAGTAAGTTTTTGCCATCACTTGGGAATCAAATTAATCACAATAGTCTTAAGCTTGTCTTCTTCAAAATTTGTGTTTTTCATGTTCGAACCTCGTCAAAGGGGCCTTAAGCGGGAGACATGGTTTAACTGAGGATCCTATGGCTTTTAATCTTAAACTACAGCCATTTGGTCCTTAGGTGGTCCCCTTCAAGGTTACTAGTTTTTTATGTCCCTACCTAATCCAAGATGGCCGTAAGGAACACAGTTTTAAAGAGGACCCTGTGGAAAATCAATTCAAAATATTCTCTGAAACCACAAAGCCAATTGGAACCAAACTTGGTCACGAAATTCCTGGGGTGGTGGTCTCCTCCAATTTTTTTTCATTTTATGTTCGGACATCATCCAAGATGGCAGCCAGCAATGATTAGTAGAATGTAGGGCCCTACGGGAAATATATTCAAAGGTCGTCTCTGATATCACTGAGCCAATTTATTGGAACAAATAGTCTTTTGGTGTTTCCCTTTTGCTTTTGTGATTTTTATGTTCGTGCCTCACCCAAGACGACCGCTACCAGGGAACCTTAGAAACCTATGGGAAATACATTCAAAGATCCCCACTGAGCAAATTAGAACCAAACACGGTCACAATAGTCCTTGGATGGTCCTCTCCAAAGTTAGTTATTTTTATGTTGACCTCATCCAAAAAGGCTATCCTACCGAACAGCCGGGGCGTCTCCTGGTGGTTATTTAAGGAAAATTTCTTAGTATCTGCAAGGATGCTTGACAGCGAACCTTTTAGGAAAATTACGTTGAAAGACCCTTCATCATACCTCAATACCTTAGCAGATTAACTGTGATAAAGAAGGCCAGATTCCCTGACTCTACCTATTTCTTGCCTTTCAAGTGGCAAGTAAATCTCGCTGCCCTGTTGACCTTTCGCCTTGATTTTATTCTATTAATAATTTGCTTGAGTCGATTAACCTTTTATCGATTTGATATAACTTATATATTGCTCACTTGACGTAATCAATGTAGCCATATCAGTGATTATTCAAAAAATTAATCCAAATGTGTTTCAAAAACTCAAAATAACAACGACAAATAAAGAGTCATTGTGAGCTGTTGCAATGACTTGTCCTCCGTCCTCCGTCCGTCGTCATTAGCTTTTTACTTTTTCATCATCTTTTCTTAATATACTGATGTAAATTCAACCAAGCTTTACAGAATTGATGTACGGATAGTCCATAACAAAGAATGGTCGTTTCATTTCGATCCAAAGGAAAGCATGACCGTCATCGCGAACATAAGACACTATGTTAAAGATATTATTTTCATCATCTGATCTGGAACGATTGAAGCAAATTAAAATCCAATGTACAGATAATTGAATATAAAGGATACTTTCCGAAATTTGACACTTTTTTTACTCTGATAAAACACATTGCCGACAGTTCGGGATATCGTTGAATACTTGACTAATGGGAATTTTTTTCCAATATTTGCTCTGAAACCATTTAAGACAACTAAATTGAACTAAACTGTATACTTCAGTTAACGAATACTCAACAAAATATGCAGAAAAGGGAAACTCAAAATCCAAAAATATAGACAACATGTACAAATATAAAAAATGCACAAACTGAACAAAAACTCCACAAAACTAGAGAGAACTACATGTACATATAGCAGTGTGAACCCCACATCACTTTGGAAGGGAAGACTTGATCTACTTCACATGCGCGTAAGGAATAATATATCTGAAACAAAACAACGGCAGTAGAATACCGAAGGAACGAAGGAAGAAATCTGCCACTTAACAATAGTGATGTATGAAAGGTCCTTTTAAAAATTACTCCTTTCATTCAGGCCAGAGTAAAAACATGCTCGTCAGCGCTGAACAATTTTTCATCACTTTTTTTTTCATCTTATTTTGCTTAAACTAGATGGTTTTGCGGAGAGTCTTTTCTCCTGCCGTTTGAAAATGTTCTACCTCGATCGAAAATTTTTTATCCTTAATTCAATGATATTCGCTTTGTTACTAAATTTCTATCTTTTCGCATAACCGTAATGATTACTTTTACAAAAATAACACTTTTGACAGTTTTATTGCCATACTGCATTGCAAGTACATGCTAATACAGACAATCATGTTATCCATTTGCATATCGTTTAAAAATACCACAGAATTATTTTAGCTCTACTAGCCTAAATGGCAATGTGAGATTTTTGCGTCCGTCGTCGTTTTGCCAATTAATAACTCGAAAACGGTTACAGGTACCAAAATCTAATGGGTTCAAATTATCCGAACGGCCAGATCTACCTGCCCTGTAATTTGAAGAATATCTTAAACATGTCTTGAAGTTATTGTCCTATTTCCGTAAAATTTGCAACATTTTTGTGATATTTGTGGCATACATTAAAATGAAAGGAAATAGAGGTCAAGTTATCATTACAAAAAATTTTGAGCATATCAAGATCTACCTATGCTGCAATTTTGAAGAAAATGTTTTGATAAATATAATAATACTCTGCTTTTTTCATTGAAATTTCATGTTTTTTTTTAAATGTTTTGGTATATTTTTACAACTATTGAGATAAAGGTAAAGTTTAAATAGCAAAAGTGTTCAGCTTATCAAGAACTGCAATAACAACATATGTCCGGCAGGTTCGCATCTTATCCAAGATGGCCGCCAACGGGGAACAAAATTTTAACATAAGACTCTATTGGAAAATCTTCTAAATTGTTCATTCTTGGACACTGTTTCATACATGAAGTTGATATTAAATAGGCATGGTTACATTATGGTCATTAAACAAATGTATGATTTCTGTACCGATCATATTTTCATGATATTTTCAAGATAGCCTGCACTGCAGATCATATTTACACATTGGAGCCTAAGGGAAAATGTTATTAGTAAATTGCTAATTCTTGAAAACTATGTCATGTATCAAGTTGATATTAAGTAGATATTGTAATTTGATGGTCATCTACAAATTTTTACATGTTTATACCAATCAGAAATTCACAATGGCCGCCATCGACGTTTAATATAGAACTCGATCGGAATATGTTGAAAAATGTGTATATTGAAAACCGCTTCATACATGAAATTGATATAAAGTAGGCATTTTAACATGGCAGTAATGTACCAGAATGCATGATTTTTATAACAAATTGGCTGCCACTTCAGAAAAATCATTAAACCCTAGGATATAAGAATTTTTTTATTGAGCAGTAGCTACCAGATGAGTCATACAGTCTCATATGGGAACGTTTGGTTTAAATACTTGTGGTTATGTGGAAAGGGTTCATTGCTTACGAAATTGGCGAACGAGAAATTTCACTATTATAGTATCGGGGTTTGAGCTGCATGTAATAGTTCGTGTGATATGCCTAGTATCATTCCCGAATAACCACCTATTTTACTCATAAACGAACAATACAATGATCAAAACATTTTTTGTCTATTCTTGAGATCTGCATTCTTGCACTTTCTATATTTTAAGATTGTATAATTGGATTAATTTTAGTTTCAGAGTCTATTTTAAAATAATTTCGATATGCTAGTATGTAACAAGGTCCCAATTATGGGGAAGAAGCATGTCGCGATTTTATGCAATTTTGCTCTAATAGCAACCATCTATTTCACAGTATACATTTGTACCATAATGTAGACGAAATTCAATTAAATAAATAGGACTTGAAATGTCATGTGAACAACTGATAACTGTCATTTGGTTTCTATCTCCATGTTCAGCTTGATTGTAACATGAAAATCCCATATATAATAACGAACAGACATTTCTATCGACTTTGAAAACATCATTGTAAAATGATAGAGAATTGAGATGATAAAGTTATTTTTGTTAAAATTGTAGAAGAGATTTAAAATGATAAGATTGGAGAATACGCTAGTGTAAGGGGTGTTGTTTATACTCTCTTTTGTTTTTCGTTTTACCTCAATACTTAATGTGTGCTTTTAAATTCCTGAATTTATGTAATTTTTACAATTGTTTTCTCAACATGAAGATTTGAAGGAGGGTATAGTAAATATATCATATGTTCATTATTTTAGTCAATTCTGCAAATGTTCATCGGTCATGGTTTTGAAGACTGCCTCATTTTGAATTTCTAGCTGAAATCGACGAAGGTTATAATCTAAATGTATTGTTGTAGAAAGATGTAAAAAAAATAAAAAATATTCTGATATATTTATTCAAAATAAATATTTACATCTAACATATGACCTCTGATATGAACTGTAATAGGGTAGATTGATGTTGAACATTGGTCGATTATCTCCTTTTACCAAGTTAGCTAGTCATAGTCAAAGGGAAGAGGATTAAAAAAGTATGTCAATTAACTTCATTTACACCTAGCTAGGAAATATAATTACATGAATCATCATGTTGACTACGTTAAGCTGCCTTTCATTCTTGTATATGTGTATGTCTTCATTTTTTCTTTCTTCGGCCGTGCTCATTGTATGTCTTTGCTTCTTTGTCCGATGTTGCCATTGTCCTTGGACTGACGGTTCGGTTTTCATTTACCTTAATTATTTTAAGCAGATAATCGACAGATGTTAAATTCTTATTTCAACAAATCTTTATAATCAATGAAAGAGTATGGGGTAAATGAAACAACGTCTCTACAAATACACAGTAAAACCAAGCTACGGATAGGGTCTTTGCATTTTAACTAAACACATTCTAAATTTCTAAAATCTGTATTGCATGGACACGGTTTATGTATTCCGGTATATGCATGAAATCATTATCCTGAACTCCTCACAGGAAGGGATCTTGGTGGAAGCTGTAAACTGAGGGTACATAACTTAATTTGTCAGTTGGTAATGGATCTGGAGCTGGCATGTCAGTTAATTGCTAGTAGTCTCTTGTGATTTCATGTTTATGTCCGTATATTTAGTTCTTTCAGTTTCATTTTTCACAATTGACTCAGTCCTGTTGCCAACTGAATTTTACTGTTGTTACGATTGTTTTTTTTATTTATCGCATTGGCTGTAGGGGGAAGGTTTGGGCCCAAAAAAACTAGTTTATCCCGCCGCAGCAGGTTTGCGCCTGTCCTAAGTCAGGAAATTATTTAAGCCTTTGTGTGTCTTGTCTTTTTTTAGTTATATAGGAGACTAGGACGATGTTTATTTCGCTGAACTTGATTACTCTTTATTTAGGGGCCAACTCCGACCTACCGTTGGGGGTTGGGTTTTCTCACCGTTCATTGAAGATCTTATGGTGGCTTTGAGTTGTTATTACTCCCCTTTGGGTCGTTGTCTCTTTCACACATTCCCCGTTTCCCTTCTTTTTTCTACGGAGCAACGCATTTATTGTTTTTCGGCATCTTGAAGTCACCATGAGCCCTTTTTATTGTGCATAGCCACAATCTTTTATATTCAGATAGGAATTAAGTCAAGACGAAACTTTATCATCGATTTACCAATAACAACGCATTATTTTTAATTTTTTTTGTACAATTGAATTAGGGTTCAAATGAAAAATAACAAACCGATGTAAAAATATCTTATAAAAGGAAATTTCACGAACTTCAATATTTTACATTCAGTTCCACAATTAAAGTAAAATTGCTTACAATAATGGTTTTTAATTCAAGATAAGGACATATTCAGTAAGCACTATTATCGAACAAGTATTTGCGAAAGTATACTCAAGCAGTTAACAGGATATGCCATAGAAATGTTGAAAAATCTTTAAAAACTTCTTAACACATTTTCATCAAGACGGTCGATTTTAAAATTGTCTTAGGTCGCATACTTTTATCTTTTATACAATTTTAGACGACTCCTTGGTAAAAAAAGTAATGTTTTATTTTATGAAGCATCTTTACAAATATAATTATTTTATATATATTTATTTCATTATTCATTAATTATAATTTTTTTGTTCAAAATCGAGTTATCTACTAAATGAACACTAATTTAATAAAAACCTAATTTATAACTTTCGAATTATATTGATGAAGAAGTTTTGAATCGATGTAATTTTGATTTTGTGTTAAATATTTAACTATTCTGTTTCTTTAACAACTACTCCTAGTAAAAATATGTTCTTTTATCGAATTTCGTGTCAAATTTAGTTTGAAGCCAATCTATATAAAGTCGCCATCCTAAATTGATCTTGTTCCTAAAATGATTTGTCTATTAATTTTGCTTACGGTATATGCATTATACAATAAATGTTTTCTGCTATGTTAAATCAAACAATTTTGGAAGTTTGTCTCGATTTAAGGATGTATCTTTTATTTCGATAATTTTCCTAGGTTTAGCAATTCCTTTGATGTCACAACTTGACAATATTGTTTAATACAGAATTATTCACCAACCAAGGTTTCATTTTCTTAGTTTGATCATGTATTTGTTGAAACTTTGTCTTATGTGCATGTACTCCATGTCCTCCATGTCCTGCCATCGTTAAAGTGGTTCGGGGGACTAAGCGAAATTCATTAGAATTTTTCAATTGTCTGCAGAATTAAACCTTAAAAATTGAACTTCCAAAAAATAAAATAAAAATTGGGGGTCACGGACCATATTAGATCGCAATCTTTCACTGAAATACGGAATTTTTAGTTGAAATGTTAAGGAAAATTATAATTTAAAAAAAAAATAGTCAAGTTACATCCATGAGAATTTTGATTAATTTTATATATTGCTAGCTCCTCTATTGAACTTTCTTAAAACAAAAGGAAAAATGGGGGTCACGGACCTCTTGTAATTATTTCACAAAATCAAAATTTTATAATGATTTCATTGTTAAATATTTTTTGAAATAACCTCCTTTGTTTACATTTTCATTTCAAAGAATTTTATAGTATAAATACCATTCTGAATTTTTCGTCTAAAACGAATACTACATTAGAAAAATGGGCCTATTATTTGAGTTATAAGCGCAATATATTAAAAAATTTGTCCCAATTTAAAAATATTTGAAAAATACCTATCAAAGCATGAAACATGAAAACAAAATGGCGGAATACCACCGATTACATACGGGCCGGCTGGTATTCTTACTAAGTACAAAAAATGTTCCAAGGAAATTTGATTGTTTAATTTTCGCCTTTGTTCTTTTCCTATTCTATGAAATGTCACAGATTGTTTGATTTATGATTATCAGTACTGCGTTAATGTTCATTGGATGCATTTGTTCGTGTTGATGAATATCAATAAAGTACATTATAATGCAACACTCTTCATGTATGAAAAAACTTGTGTTATGTGTGTGCTCGCAGATTTTGGTAGTGTGCGGGGTGTTTTCGTCAGATTGTCAACTAATTCTCTGCAATTGAAAACGATGCAAATATGAAATTTCGTCGCGGGCTATGTTTGATTATTCTTTATTTTTTCATGTCTTGTCAGACCTTAGGGGTGGTCAGTGTACCTTAGGGGTGGTCAGTGTTTGATACATGTAGTGTAACTGAATGGTAAATTCTTCAAAGCAATGGTAATAAAAAAAATAATAAGAAGCAAATTTCTATGTCGATTTTGTTTTGGGGGCAATTCTTCTTCGCCACCGCCGTGCGCGGTCCCGGCTTATGAATAGGCCCGCAGCATCCTCTGAGCTCGGAGTATGAGTCTTCCTAACAGAGGCCCGACACCTGGATCGGTTTGCAGGGGCTCCGGCTACAGAGCTGCCGGGCGCGTCCCCAGTTGGTGGATAGGGGAATGCCCTGTCTATGCGGGATAGTCAGATCTTAATACGGAAAGCCTGACCGCAAACCATTGTAGCCAAACTGTTTGGAGAAACGCCACGCTCCATGCAGTATAAAGACCCCTTCTGTATTTCTCTTAAGAGAGCAGACGCACTGGGTGTCGTATGGAAGGCAAAATTTCCTGCCCCTACCAATTTCTACCATTTTCCAGTGGCAATCAAAAGTCGTTACCCTGGTTGTCCCTTCCACCTTTATTTCTTTCTTCTTTTACTGACAATTTTTTGCATTGATTAACTTGTTCTCGTCATGATATAGCTGAAATATTGCTCATTGGACGTTAAACTCTAACTAATCAATCAATCAATCTTCTTTGCCATATTGATGATTTAAAGCTGAAACTTTATATCAAGCTTTCATCATTACTAATGTACGTAGTATTGTTGCATGTGTTCGACTTGTCTATGTCTTACTTCCTGCTTACCTATTTCGACATTTGATCAATACAAATGATACATTGTTTTTCTTTTTCTCACCAACGGCAAATAACATAAATCTTCAATTTTTTTACACGTTTTGAAAAAAAATCCTATTGGTATTTCTGAATGCGTTTACAAACGTATTTTGACAGCAAAATAGCTTTTATTTCAAATTTAGATCCTTTTGATTATTTGATCTCAATCAATTTTTATACATCTGTCGATTTCTTGATTTCGAACGTTTTGATTTTATCTGAACTGGAGGGACATAATTTGTCGAAATGGCAATATGCAGTAAGTATGTTTAAAGTAACTTCGGTATTTTATTACATTTGAGTAAAATAAGGAAAAATCAAAAGATTGGTATTACAAAAACAAAACAATAAAAAAAATCTTTTACTACTGACAGTTTTTTCATATGTTATTTTGAAGATTAGTCAAGGTGACCCCCTTTCCTCATTTTATTTCAATTTAAACTTTTCTGTATGACCTATCTACCTTAAAAGATTTTACATAATCCGTGAAACTAAGAAACTTAAAACAGAGAAGAAATCCTTTGATTATCTAAGCACATCAGTGAAAATGCAACAGACATATGTAGCTCTTACATTCTTACAAATTTCAGTTTTTCGGGAGAAACTCCGTAAAACCTTTACAAAAACCCGATATGATTAATTTAACTGCCTGGAGACCGTAGAAAAGTGTAATTTATTTGCACTTTTTGCATAAGATATTAAACATCCTATTAAATGTTTTATGTTCGATAAATAACGCCATTGCTTTTGCCTTTCCCGTTCAGTCTAATGAACTGAAAAGAAAGGTTTTCTACCCCTGTTCAGATGTAGGATGTAGCAGCTGGTTATCAAGTCGAACCATTTAAGGTAGTAGACCTAGGTTAAGGGACATAACTCTTAAAAATCACAGGTGAGTTTGTTGAAATCATTTTCATAAACAGATTCTAAGCCTCTGAGTAACATAGATGATTTTTTATTTTTTTTCACGTCAATGCTTAAAAAGCATTGATGAAACTAACTATTTCAAACGTCTAACTGATTTAAAGAGTTATCTCCCTTAACCTAGGTCTACTACCTTAAAGGATCATTGCAGATTTCCTGTTATTAAATCAAGTATAGTATTTGAAGACCCCTTTTTCTACACATTCTTCTTCTTTTTATCTTGGTAACAATAGTCACCTAGATAAGAAATGATCATACATATTTGATTCCTACAGAATAACAGTTTAGTGTTGTCTGATCATAATTGTACAAAATTGCTTAAAGTCAGTCCTAACTGTTTAAAGTTTTGTTATGCCCGACTTGACCTCGTGTTAATACAATTTGTTCCATCCGCTATTTCAAAGGGAAGTAAAAAGTTTACAAACGTAATTTGTAATTTGTTGTTGTCTGCAAGCCCTAATCTGTTTTACCATATCTGAAATTTGGGTTTTATAATCTATTGAAGTCTCAAATATAAACCAAAATATTTCAATTAAGACCATTAATTTATTTTTTTTAAAAATTCAGTGTGTTTGTTTTGAAATTTGTTTCTGTTAGATGAAGCAATAATTCTAAATGGTAAGTTGATGGCATGGGCTACAATGATAAATATTTATCAAAAACAAAATGATTAGTAGAGTTAATGTAGATGAGATAAAGTCTCTAGACATACATGGTAAAACAAAGCAATTGAGCAACGCTTTTATTATTTTTCTTCATCTTCAAGTCACTATGAGACCTTTGACAATGAGCTTTGCTAGAAATATGGCCTTCGAAGAAATCAGAAAATACCACATTTTCTCAATCTTAAGTCAATATGTGAAAATGGATGTATACTCAAGATGTTCTGATATAATTCTTAAAAAACCCTGCTGAAAAAAACAAAATTAGTACCGCTTTGTCTGTGTTTGCAGAGCTCAAAATGAATTTGGATCAGGGTTAAGGCATGGAGGCTTTTTTATGGTTTCAATGAATTCTATTTCACGGTTCCTTTGCATCAGCATATAGACTCATTATGTGACAATGAACAAAATGCTTTCAACTGCAAATAAAATTTTGCAGACAGTAGGTTTCAGTTGTTGACAATGTAAATAACATAATCAAGTATATAGCATATTGAAGGAAAGGAATATAGGGAGAAAAATTCTTTCTTAATACAAAAAAAAATACCAAATTTGCATAAAACAACAGTAAATGTCGTTATGCTGTACACGTGTTTCAAAGAGTAACCTAAAGTATAGGAAATATTGAGAACGTTTGTTTTTGGTAAGTCCGATTATAAACTCGCAATGCACTGCAATTTGTTTCCTGTTATCAACAGAAACTTTGTTAAATAACAAAATACCGAAGTTACTGTGAATTTATTTTGTGCATATGCGCATTTCAACAACTTGATATGTCTCTTCAGTGCAGATAAAATCAAAACATTTGGAAATTCAAAACCGAAATATGTGTAGAACCTGATAGAGAACAAATTATCAATAGGATCTAAATAGAAAAGGTAAAAATCAGCTAAGGGCTGAGCTGTGCGAGAGGGAGATACTCCTTAGTTTTGAACAAATTTTCCTGAAATTAATGCTTGTCCCAAATTATGTGGCATGATGTTTTAATTTCGTTAATAATGATGACCATGTTTATAGAAGTATGTACATTGTATATGATCAATAAGATTGAAACCGTTCAGTGAACATAGAAAATAATGAACTTCATTCAAGCATTCAATTTGCGTGTTAAAGAGAACCCAGTTCTAATAAAGTAAACAAAGACATGAAGTAAATAATTAAGGAAAAAATCATTCGAGATGTCATCGAACTATACAGATTTATACTTCAGAGGACTTGCATACCCATAAAAGGGAATTAAACAATCTTTAAAGACGATAAGTAATTCCAAATCAGAAGATGCAATAAAGTGATAACATGTTTGACTACGGAGATAAAAAGAAATAATTAAATGCTGCTGGACATGAAGATATATCTCTTTCACCGTGTATCATCCGTACACAAGATATAGGTACCAAGACTGGTATTCGTTTAAATGTCAATGAAATCTACCATTAGTGTATGGGGGTACCAGTGTATACCATTGTATAGCTACTTAGTGGCAGTAAACTGTATCCACGTACACTAATGGTAACTGTCATTGAAATTTAAACGAAAACCAGTCTTGGTACCTATATCCTATTTACGGATGATACACGTGTCGTTGTCATTACATGAAAATAGGCACCTACAACTCGAATTTATTACAACGGTTTTTATTTTGAAATATGTTTCGTTTTGCAAGCTATCTTTTACTTAAATAGTTTTTGAAAAAAAGTAAAAACGTATAAAATCGCCGACTTTCAAAGGAAAGGGGAAAATTATTCCTATTAGGATGGTAAGATTTTCTTCTAAATTGCACCACATGAAGATCTTCATATGCTTTCCTATTTTTTCATTTAACCTAACCTGCATCTTTTATTTTCAATATATTGTAAAAGAATTATTGTTCGCGGGTTTCCAATTTTCGTCGAATTCGTGGTGTGCTTAAACCACGAAATCAACTGTCAACAAAATGCAATTTAAATGCATTAAATTGAAACCAAGAATTTAAGTACCTACGAAATGGTGATAATTATGAAAACCACAAAAAATGGTGTCAACAAATTAAAGTACTTCTACAGTATAAGAAAAGAAACAAAATATGATTATTTAATGGAAAAGGGGTAATAACTTAAAGATGGGTTATCGGATATTTGCCAATATTGCAGCATGGGTACATCTCACCATGCTGATCATTTTATTCCTGTCATATACTTGATATCTGTAATGGTTTTCAGGTTATTTTAGCAATAACAGCAATTTACTCCCATGTTCAATTTTAGTAACAACGACCATGTTGCTCGGCTTAAGGAATTACAAATTTTAAAGCGCATATACTGGTAATGATTCAGGCCAAGTATCGTTAGTTTTGGCTCAGTATTTTCAGAGGAGAAAATCTTTAAATCAAAGTTAACGGGTGGACTGACGGAGGCAGAATGATGGCATAAGCTCACATGGACTTTGACCAGATGACTTAAAAACCATTGGTTGGATCAGGTGCATCGGTAAAGTAAGCATCTCTTACTTTTTATTAGACACCCACCGTTATGCACATGTCAATTCCGGTTGTAAAGTCCAGTAGGGGAAAAACAACGTAAACTGCAAATGGAAAGATGCGTTGTAATCTGGAAAACAGATATCCTATAACTATCCACAAGATTGTGAGGTCAACCGTGGTCCGTAGTAATATCTCCAAGTTATTTGTTAGCAACCGAGCTGAATCAAGGTGAATCAATGATTCTAAATACTGCCCTTTTCTGGATCTAAGTATCACCATTGACTCTGGTAAAATAAAAACTAAAGTTTATG
>MJUU01014630.1:0-41565 GCA_002080025.1 Modiolus philippinarum | reverse complement strand
CAGAGGCATCGACCCAGTGGTAACAAATTATTAAATACCGAAGTTCATGTGAATTTAATTTCTGCATATGCGCATTTCGACAACTAATGTGTCTTCGGTGCAGATCAAATCTAAACGTTTGGAAGACCATTAACTCAAAGATGTTAAAAACTGATAGAGAGCAAATAACCAATATGATCGAAATGTTAAGCCAAATTCGGCTAAGGACAGAGCTTTGCGCGAGGGAGATACTCCTAATTTTTCAACAAAATTTACCAAAAATAGATATTGCAAGGTTCCAGATAGAATCGGCTCTCGGTTCAGCACCGAAGTACCGACTACTGGGCTGGTGAATACCCTCGGGGACTTACAGTCCACAAGCAGAGGCATCGAACCAGTGGTAACAAATAATCAAATAACGAAGTTATTGTGAATTTAATTTATTTTACGTTGTTTTTTCATCTGTTTTTAATTATTTCATGATTTGTTTTTGTTTTATGTATTTTATAATATCCATAATCAATTTACTAACGTGACATGGAGGTTTTATATTCATCTAAATTTGAGACAATTTGAATCATTATAAAAATATAACAAACAACTTCCAATTTGAATTTCTATTCGACATACAGAGACTTTAAAATAAACTTAATTCGTTTTCTGCTCTAAGCAACCATATAAATATGGGTTTTTGATTGACTACAAAACGCAATTGGACCATTATAAGTGGTTATGGATGTTTTTTACGGATCCAGTTTCCGACATCAATCATTAACTCATTGCATTTGTATATATCAACTTTACTGGCTAGGTTTTCCGGAATTATTCCGTATTCATACTGTAGAAAATTAGTTTTATCAACTCTTGATTTGGCGGAACAAATTGTGTTGCTGTGTTAAATGAACATGGATGCATTACGAATAGAAAACTAATATTAGCAAAGTCTACCGTTTGGATTTAAACTTGACATATTATTAGGGAAATATAGTTTCTATAGCGAGAACTAAGTTGATTATGGAATTTCTCACATCGAGTTAAATAAATTTTGCAAATGTTTAAAAAACGAGGCTTGTCGAGTTTTTAAACATTTCAAAATATATTTAACAAGATGTGAGAAATTTCATAATTAACGTGTTTAAGTTGTAGAAAATGTTTCTCTTATGACGTAATGTAAAACACCGAGGTCTATATTCCGAATAGATTTGGCGGGAAATCTCACTCGAGTTGTTCTCTCACTAGAGACGAGAAATATTTTTATTACACCGGTCAGGGGTTGGTTAAATTTGCTAGAAATTAGAGAAACAACTTTCTCTAATTTCTAGCAAATTTAACCAACGTTTCACTGCAGTATGACATGTAGCTTTTAAACTATATTAGCGGGCTACAGAGTTTGGGCGTGATAGCCAATTGAAAAAAAAATAAGGATGGTAAATTTTTTTATATCAATTTGGTGGAAAGACATGAAACTTTTTTGTTGAAAATGCAATGAATTTGTGGATCTATTTATGCTTGGTTTCTTTAAAAAAAATTACAGTAAACTTCGAACTCCCTTTGCCCAAAATTATCACACACACTGGTATTTTTCTAAAACCACTGATTTTTCACTTTTCCAAATTTCGTTGTCTTGTTTACAGTTACTTTTTAAATATTGAACGTACTGACCTTATTCAATATATTTTTAAGATCTGTAGCTTTCGAATGTTATCATTACATCAAATTTATTGATTAAACCATGGTCGTGTACACAAAATTACATGATATAAAGACATTTTAATTAATATTTACACGTTAATATTACTGCAGTCAAAAGATATAAATTAGCCAGCACCTTTCCAATCTCTGTAATAATGATACAATTTCTACTCTTTTACAGTTTCACGCTGTATAAATTTCTCTTTTTGATATCAATAATATTAGCTTGCCTTTCTTAATTAATTGTGACGAACTATTCATAGTTAATTAAGAATAAATTGGCGTATAATTTTCATCATTATCAATGATATTTGTAAATAATAACACCATCCGACTCTGCGACCATGATAAGATAATGTTATCGTGTCGTGTAAATGCTAAAGTTGCTATTTGTAATGATTGTATAGAGAGTTTAATTCTATAGCTCTCTAATTTTAACATTAACACGTACCACGTTCCAGCAAGACAGATTTTCACCATATGATTATAAACTGCAATGCTATTACAACAAAGGATTAAGAAACTCTCGAATCGAAGTGCATGCATTCTGCACAAGAAAAGGGGGTTATGGCCAATTCTCCATAGTAAATGGTGGCTATCTATAAAAATATAAATACAATTCTAAAAATCTATCGCTAATTAAAACCAGTTGCATCTTCAAATATTTATTGTTTAGCAGTCTCATCGCAATAACACAAGATGAAGACGATTTATAAAATTTGTAACGCAACCAATCTCACCGAGGCATATCATTGACAACAGAAAACTGTTGCACAAATAACCGTCTAGATTTGTTTTTTGTAAAATTGAGGACCACGATTCTGTCACCAAACTGTTAAATGTTTTAAAGAGTCTTCAGATAGTAGAGTACTGATGGAACAACCGAGATGAAATAACATTATCAAATCTAGAGACGTGGCGAAAGGAGAAAGTAAATAAAACAAACAAAAAAAACCCCAAAACAAAAACAAAAACAACGAAGACAAGAGACACAAACACACAAAGAAAACAAGCGAATTTCAAAAACATAACATCAAATGAAAGAACTGAACTCGTGTATTCCATTAACAAACGATTGAAATTTTGTGCACCGGAAGGGTAAGTGTATTCTGCATCTTTGTCAAATGAAATCAAAATCGGTAATATATCAAGTATAAAAATATCGGTAAGAAAAATCAATGTTTGAATTATCTATAACTGAAATTTGTGCGGAAAAGATGATTGCGATTAAACGAGAAATATGTTTGCAAAAGTGCATGATGTAGCTAATAAAAATAAAAAAAGTCCAGATGACAAACAAATACTGATGGAATATTATGCTATTTTAAAACTCAATGATATGCCTAAATATAGATAAACAGACCAATATGTATTATGACAATAAATTGATAAAATCTTATTTGCAGTCGTAAGAAGTATAGATTGAGTTCCAATATAAACCTCAATAATTGGGTTTTAATCGAATGAAAATAAGCTTATTGAAAAGCACATGATCAGGAGCCAATTCATCCCTCTTCTGTTAATACTTCATTATCCCCTTCTCTCTAGAGACTGGAGTGAGAAAACAAAACCTTTTGTGACAGTGAAGAAGCATCCGGTATTGATTCCTTAGTTAATTACTTCCTGTCATATGAAGAAAAATATATAGCAATACACATTCTTGGGAGTATTCTTACTAATAAGACTTCATCTTCACTGTTGGTTTTAACAATTATACATATTTCATTAATGAAACACCAATAGAAGAACGAAGGACGTGTCAACTGAAAAAGAAATGACAAGACATGGCAATAACAAGAAAAACAGAAAACAGAGAACATAAGGCATTCACAAAAAAAAAAGTAAGTAAGGCACTTAAAGGGTGAACTCCAATAACCAATAATCCAAAATACTGCTACTATATATGACCAGAACCTTTTTACTTGCAAACCTAATACAATTCATTTTGTACTTGGCCTGATTTATGAAGTCAGTAACTTTACATACTAAGTTTGATAATTATATTCATTTTTTCTCAAGTTATTGTTTTGAACCGTAAAATATATGCAATATTTTCAAGTTTTCTGGAGCATAACTTAACACTCTATCTTGGAATCCAAAATCAAACAAGGACTGAATTTTGAGGCCAATATCTAACATACAAGGTCTAAAGACAGTATACATGTAATTTCGATATCAAGGTAAAATGTTTTTATCGCAAGGGGGGACATTTCATGGATGGACACAATACAATGGCGCGAAAACTAAATTTGTCTTTGTAAACATAAAATTGAATTACAACAATAGCACCTTATTGATGTTTTAGGGATTCGTCATACTCACAGTACATATATTGGTTTGCAATGCATGGTACAAAAAGGTTATCGCTCTTGCTCTTTAACACACAATCATGCTTTGTTTTGGGTCGTTTTAACCTGGATATGGGATGTTGTCTCCTTGACATTTACCCCATTTCCTTTCTTTTTCATATGCATGGAAAACGAGTACAAAAAGTGATCATTCTATTCACAACCTACAGACAAAAAACAATGATAACCAAACATTCCAGGAGCCTATAAAATATAACATGCAGAGTAAGGAAAAGTATTAATAGACATGTTGTTGTTACCAGACATTCATTTGTTAGTGAAGGACATATTTTGTAAAATTTTGCATAATTATTGACGGACATTTAAAGCAAGCAACTAGACTTAGGTTTACACAACTACACTGCAAAATTTCAGTAAGTATCGTGGACAGGTACATATGAGTACAGTTGCAAAATTTACAAAACGGCTAAACACAATAATAGAAATTTCTAAATGTAATAAACAATAAGGCAGCACATAAACATGTAAAATACAGGGTTTGAAATAAGTACAGCTGTTAAAAAAGTATCAAAGTTGTTAAAAACTACCTAATATGTACATAATTTGCAGTAATTTTTATCTCTGTAGTAATTGCACTCCATCGGAGCACTCCTTAGACCAGGGCATTTTTGTAACTTTGCATTGTGATAGACACTTAAACTGTCATCGTACCTTGTCTTACTGTATGTGTGAAAATATCTGTCATTTTACTTTGTCTCACTCCCTGTATGTGTGAAAATATCTGTCATCGGACCTTGTCTCATTCCCTGCATGTTTGAAAACATCTGTCACCGCTCCTTGTCTCATTCCCTGTATGTGTGAAAATATCTGTCATCGAACCTTGTCTCACTCCCCGTATGTGTGAAAATATCTGTCATCGGACCTTGTCTCACTCCCTGTATGTTTGAAAATATCTGTAATCGGACCTTGTCTCACTCCCTGTATGTATGAAAATATCTGTCATCGGACCTTGTCTCCCTTCCTGTGTGTTTGAAAATATCTGTCATCGGACCTTGTCTCACTCCCTGCATGTGTGAAAATATCTGACATCGGACCTTGTCTCACTCCCTGTATGTATGAAAATATCTGTCATCGCACCTTGTCTCGCTCCCTTTGTGTGTGAAAATATCTGTCATCGGACCTTGTCTCACTCCCTGTATGTGTGAAAATATCTGTCATCGGACCTTGTCTCACTCCCTGTATTTGTGAAACTATCTATCATCGGACCTTGCATCACTCCCTGTATGTGTGAAAATATCTGTCATCGGACCTTTTCTCACTCCCTGTATGTGTGAAAATATCTGTCATCGGACCTTGTCTCACTCCCTGTATGTGTGAAAATATCTGTCATCGGACCTTGTCTCACTCCCTGTATGTTTGAAAATATCGTCATCGGACCTTGTCTCACTCCCTTTATTTGTGAAACTATGTGTCATCGGACCTTGTCTCACTCCTTGCATGACTGAAACTATCTGTCATTAGACCTTGTCTCACTCCCTGTATGTGTAGAACTATCTGTCATTGGACCTTGTCTCACTCCCTGTATTTGTGAAACTATCTGTCATCGGACCTTATCTCACTCCCTGTATTTGTGAAACTATCTGTCATCGGGCCTTGTCACACTCCCTGTATGTGCGGAAATATCTGTCATCGGACCTTGTTACGCTCTCTGTACATGTATGTGTGAAAATATCTGTCATCTTACCTTGTCTCACTCTCTATATTTGTGAAAATATCTGTCATCGAACCTTGTCTCATTCCCTGTATTTGTAAAAATATCTGCAATCGGACTGTATGTTTGAAAATATCTATTTGATTCCTTATAATGTACAATTAGATACTACACTATATGTTAACAAATCAACACATTTCTATATTTCATTTGGATTTTTGGTAATTTGTTCTCTATCAGATTTCACACATATTTACGTATATGGATTTCCAAATGATTTGATTTGATCTGCACTGAAGAGACATAAGTTGTCGAAATGCGCATATGCAGAAACTAATTCAACGGTAACTTCGGTATTTTCTTATTTATTACCACTAAGTCGATGCCTCTGCTGGTAGACGGTTAGTTCCCAAGGGTATTCACCAACCCAGTAGCCAGTACTTCGATGCTGGCCCGAAAACTGATTTTATTTGGAAACTTGAAATATCTAAATTTAAGAAAAGATCTTTAAAACTAAGGAGTTCCCCCTGCATATCTTTGTCCTTAGCTAATTTTGGCTTTTCTATTTAGATTGTATTGGTAATTTTTCACACATATTTCGGTACATGGGATTTCCAAATGTTCTGATTTGATCTACACTGAAAGACATAAGTTGTCGAAATGCGCATATGCAGGAACTAAATTAACAGTAACTCCGGTATTTTGTTTTGCAAAAGATGACTTTTTGTTATTTATATTTATTTTAAAANAAATGATATAGCCCAATCATAAAATACAAAAATACCGAAGTTGCATAAAAACAGTAAATTTCGATATACACGTGTTTCAGGGAGTAACCTCTCATCAGCAGCATTAAAATCAAATAATAAAGAAAGCCATAATCCAAAAGAAGTACTCTTTCCACAAATATCGAAATAGGAAGCCAAATCAAGCCAAATCAAGCCAAATCAAATCCATTAACATTGACATGGCTTAAATCATTTTTTTTTAGAAATCTTATCAACACTCGAATTGGAATCTCAAATAATATAAAGTACATCTAAAAATATGTGTGTCTGCGCAAGCTTCGATACAAAATACTTAATTAAACTTATTTGTCTGTTCGTGTAAATGTTGTCGAGACAACTGAATGTATCTAAAATTTAAGACCTATTAACAAAGAGCTTTGTCTGTGGAAACGTATATGATGTATGATGAATACTAGTAATGACTGATGCATATTTGTGCGATAAATTGATATTGTCGCCTCAGCACAGCTCTAGAGATGCTAAAACAAATTAATAGATTGTATATCACCGAATACAGAAAGATTTTAGGCCCGTTTTATGAAATTTTAAAGAAAGCAAGTTATTGTCAATGAATTATTTTTGATTAAAACTTGTTCTGTAAAGTAAATTCAGCTTATCACACCAATGCAAGAATGTGTATTTCTATAGATTGCACATCAATGTGATCAGCTTTGAACATTAATAGCCTTATTCTCAACAAAGCTAGATTTCTTCCCACTGAAATGGATCATAAGTGCACTGTTTCTACTTTGATGTACCATAGCAAATGTATTTATCAATAGGATATACATTGTAAGATTAAAACCCACACATTTTGTCACGTTTATTAGCAATAATTTAATTCACTTTACTATTTATTTACAGAAAGCTTTGGTCATATTTTTTCTTTCCTTTTTAAAAGTAAGCTATCAAACATACTTGTTCCCAGAATTAATTCTGTATCTTTTGATTACATGTTATGCCAGTTTATCTGGTATTAAAAAATGTTTACATTGGAGTGGTTGAATGATGATATATGGTTTATTCAATAAACAATGAGAGGATATGGAGTAAATGCATATGAAACAAAGTATCTACAAATACACTATAGAACCAAGCAATGGAACACCGCTTTCATTGTTGTTTCAACGATGAGCTTTGCTCCTATCATACCTCATAGTAAGTTAATTGAAGCCTGCTGTCAATTAGTAGAGTGTACAAATTGTAGAAATGAGTCGGATATATATAGAATAACGGTAGTTTTGAAGGTCGAGACAGAAAATATCACAATATCGCGGCAAGTCCAATAGGACGAGCTGTGATACCAGTGGTATATTCTGTCGAGACCTTCAAAACTACCATTATTGTTTCTTCAATGAAGTACAACCTAGTTTTTACTGGTTTAAAGGAAACGGAAGGCGAGGACACCGAGGATAAGATCAGACGATTTGTACAATACGAGTTGGGCATAAACCGTTGGATAGAACTGGGTAATGTCCACAGATTTGGAACAGGCAACCGTGGCCGACCGAGACCTATTGTTGCGAGATTCATATTCCACAAAGATCTTGCAATTGTATTAGCTAATACATATAGACTAAAGGGCAAGCCGTATGGAGTTAACCAGCAGTTCCCCGACGAAATCGAACAGGCAAGGAAAAGCTTATATCCCATATTGAAACAAAAACGTTCTGAAGGACACCGAGTGAAACTTGTGCGAGATGTTCTTTATGTTGACGGGGAAATATACAACGACCAGCTAGACAATACCGACTTGTCTCAATCAACAGGAAACTTAACAATGGGTACACCCGACCAGCGCCCCGTTAGAAAAAGACGCCGAATGTCAACACCAAAAAACAAACATCATTATTAGGACCCCCTGGGGAACACTTACCTGATTTGAATTCACGAGTAACAAACGTTGTATATGATTGTAATTTAAACAATTTTATTTGCCTTAAGATATTATCAATTAACTGTTGTGGTATTGTTAAAAGGTCACAATATCCAGATTTTTTAGAATTGTTACAAAAAAATGATATTGTCTGCCTATCAGAAACCAAAACTGATAAAGGATGAGTGGCAATAAGACCCATATTTGGCCCAAAAAAATCAAGTTGTTTAAAATAGTGTGATATTTATGAGAAATATTAACTACTACATCTGGCTACAAAGAAAACATATAATAATACGAATTCCTTTCATTTTGACGTTATTGTGACATCACAAGGATCCGTCTTTTTGAAAGAAAATCAGAAAATCTGCAATTTTGAATGTTCTCAAAGCAAATTTTCTTTAAGTGAACATGGGGCACATGCAATCAACAACTTCAAACTTTCAGAAATGATGTATTTCACCATTTTACACATTTTGACTAAATATGAAGTTGTTATTCAGATGTGCCCATATTTTTCAAAGCACAAAAATGTGCAAAACACAGCAAATATCTATGAAATTCTGACTATTTCCAAAAATATAGCTTTTGAGTTAACTGATTATCATGAGAATCAAACTGATATGGAAAAAAGCTTTATCATTTTCATAAAGCCCTATATTTGTTCAATGTTTCAGGAACATAAGACGTCTGTTTGTATAGTTTTAGTTTCATGGTAAATCTTGGGCCAAAAATGGGTCTTACTGCCACTCATCCTTTGATCTGATAGATATTCCAGGTCATACTTTTAGATTTAAACACAGAATTGCAAAATCAACTGTCAAATCAGGTGGAATAGGTATTGGTTTTAAAACAGTCTTGGAGCAATTTATACACCCGATTGACACGAGTAGTAGATATGTGTATTGGTTTAAAGTCTCTGGTGATTGGATAAAATTAGACTCTGATATGATTATCGGCTCAGTTTATATACCGCCAGAAAATTCTTTTTAGTAATGCTACAGCTTTTACTGAGATAGAACAGGAATTTCTTAATTTTTCAGTTAATAGTAAATATGTATTGCTAACTGGCGATATGAATAGTAGAACTGGTACTTTTCCAGATTTCTTTGATATAATTAGTAGCGAATATGATAATTCTGACGAAATTGTCGATTTGTCAAATCAATTACCCGAATTTAGGTTGAATCGCTCTAAACATAGTCAAGACATTTTTAAGAACAATTAAGGTAATTTACTACTAGAATTGTGTAAAAATAACAATTTATTTATTTTGAATGGTAGAACAAAAGGTTACGAAGAGGGTAAATTCACGTGCAAAAATACTAGCACAGTTGATTATTTTATCTGTACATATGATTTACTACGCTATGTAGTAAATATGAGTGTTTTAGATTTTTCTACACTTTATTCTGATGTTCATTGTCCTATTGTGGTAAATTTGTGTTTTAATCCAATGTTGTTACACACGATGATAGTTGTCAATTAAATGAAGCATGTAGTTTCAAAAAGATAAAAAAGTGGGATGCTGAAAAGCAAAATGATTTTATTGAGAAAATTGATGTAAATAGAATTGAAGAATTGATTTCAGAAATAGATAATTTGTGTGCTACTGATTTATCACAGGAAAATGTAAATAGTTTAGTTGAATCTGTTGGTAATATTTTAACAGAACCTGCTGAGGAAATTTTTGGTGTTCTTTCTTTTGGAAGTCATGAAAATAAAAAAAGGGACAATAAGCCTTGGTTCAACAACGAATGTTGGAACAAAAGGAAATGTTTTAGAGTTGCAAAGAGAAGGTATAAATCCAGAAAAACAAATTTAAAGTGGGAAGAAATGAAACGGGCAGAAAGGGAATATAAGAAACAGTTGGATAAATCCATCAAGGAACACAGAAAAAATATGAGAAAGAAATTAAATGATTTAAAATCCAAAAATCCAAAAGATTTTTTGGAAAATCCTGAATACGAAAAGGGGTACAAAAAAATCTGATATTCCTCTGCAGACTTTGTATGAGTATTTTAAAGATGTTAACTCTAGTGATTTCATAGAAAATAATAATGTACAAAATGATACACAAGAGAGTAATAATTTATTAAATTGTAGTATTACTGAGGAAGAAATTTTCAAGGGTGTAAAAGGTTTAAAAAATGGCAAGGCATGTGGTGATGATTCTATTATTAATGAATATATCAAAAGTACTTATAATATTTTTTTGCCACTTTATTTAAAATCATTTAACGCTATCTTTGATTCGGGTAAAATACCAGAACAGTGGCTTGGAGGAAATATTATAGCCTTTTATAAAAATAAGGGAGATAAACAGGATCCACAAAATTATAGGCCCATAACCATTCTCAGCTGCATGGGCAAGTTATTTACTTCGATTTTAAATCAGAGATTAAGTCTGTATCTAGATGAAAATGATCTTATTAAGGAAAATCAGTTCGGTTTCAGGGGAGGTTATTCTACGATTGACAGTATTTTTGTATTACATATGTTTTTTGAATTGCTTAAGAAAAAGAAAAAGAAACTTTTTGTGCATTTATCGATTTTGCAAAAGCATTTGACACGGTTTGGCGTGCAGGACTTTGGTCAAAATTACTACAACATGGAGTAAATGGAAAGATGTATAATATTATTGTAAATATGTATTCAAATATCAAATCACGTATTTTTAATGGTAGTAAGTACTCAGAATATTTTCCTTGCAATGTCGGAGTAAGACAAGGAGAAAATTTATCACCCTTGCTGTTTGCCCTATATTTGAATGATCTTGAATCTCTCATGCTAGACAAAACTTCAGTTGGTTTAGAAAGTCTCTCGAATGATATAGAAGTAGAGTTAAACATGTACTTGAAATTTTTAATAATTTTATATGCAGATGATACAGTTGTATTGTCTGAATCGGGAGAAGATTTACAAAAACAGTTAGACGTATTATGTGAATACTGCGAAGCGTGGAAATTAAAGGTTAATGTCCAGAAAAGCAAAATTGTAATTTTCAGTGGTGGTCGACTGCCAGAAAATATTAGTCTTAAATATAACGATATTGAATTAGATATTGTAAATGATTTTACGTATTTAGGTGTATTGTTCTCTAGAACAGGAAGTTTTTCTAAAGCCAAATAAATACAAGTTGAAAAGGCATCACGCGCCATGTGTGATATTTTGAGAAAAGGGAGATTACACAATTTGTCTGTCGATTGCCAATTAGATTTATTTGATAAAGTTATCAAACCTATGCTTTTGTATGGGTGCGAAGTATGGGGTTTTGGCAACAACTCTGTTATAGAAAAAATATATATGAAATTTTGTAAGATGCTACTCAAAATTAAAAAGAACACTCCAGATTTTATGATATACGGAGACTTTGGCGATACCCTTTAGATATTTGTATAAAACTTCGATGTCTATTGGACAAAATTTTTAAATGGGAAAGAAGAAAAACTTCCTGCAATTCTGTATAGGTATGCTTTTAATAAACATGATGTAAATATTCCTTGGATAAAAAACGTTAAACAATCTTTAGACAATACTGGATTATCACATGTTTGGACAAACCAATATTTTATAAGCAATACGTGGTTTTTTCATACAGTAAAACAAAACCTTATAGACCAACACAAACAAAACTGGTTCTCGATTATGCAGGATTCTCCGAAAGCTTTGAATTATCGAATATATAAAGATTCTTTAGATTATGAAAATTATTTTAAAATTTTGGATGACAAAAATATATATTTATTTTGTAAATTTAGACTCTCAAACCATAGACTTCCTATAGAAACGGGTCGTTGGCAAAATATTCAGAGAGAAGAAAGAAAATGTACGTTATGTGATTCAAACGAAATTGGCGATGAATTCCATTATATTTTGACCTGTTCGGTACTTTCTGATGAAAGGAAAAAATTAATTTCAGGCCATTTTTATAACAGACCGAATATTATAAAATTTCATGATCTGATGAGTAGCAGAAATACTACAACTCTTAACAATTTATGTAAGTTTATTAAAATAATTAATGAACGGGTATCTCCCTAGGGTAACTTATGTCTGTTTTCTATTTATATTTGTATTTGTCTAAATACACAGATGTATGTATATAGTCATTATACATCTGTGATCCTTCGTATATTATTTACTCTGTTGTAATATTGTAATATTATTTATATGCANTATATATATATATATCGGCAAAGTCATAAGAATCATGACATCATATTCGTGACGTCATTGTCTGATATTTTCTTGTATCAGGTCAGTACGGAGATACTGACAATTTCAGTCAGTAAGATCAAAGATCAAAGAGAAAAATGTACATATTGCCGATAAATTTCGATATTGGTCCAAATACCGACATTTTTGTTAAATTAAATATTTCGAGTTCCAAAATTTCATCAAACTAATTATAAGAAGACTAGTATCAGTTTATCCTTGGTTTGTTTTAGCGTCATTTTAGGTCCTTTAGGTTACTTGTATTGTTCTAGCTTTAAAACATAATACTTGTTTTCTGGTCTACTCAAATGTTGATTTCCAATGAAGAGACAAAAGTTGTAATATACAACACTACAAATGTAAATTGACTGCGATTTTGGTGTCTATTTTTTCAGTAACTTCGGTGTTCTGTAATTCAATCACTGAGGAAATTTTGTCAAAGTATACTAGTAGAATACGGTGGATGAGGGTTACAAATGGCTCCTTTACTCAATATAGAGCAATATAGAAATTTTAGACTATATTTACTGGAATCCTTTGCAGAATAAAAAAGGTTGAAAAACATGATTGAGAACTATTTTATATAATAGTATTTTAAATCATATGGCAAAATCTTACCGTTTTGCTCATTTGCATATATCGCTATTTTTAGACAAAATGGCGTCAAAATATCAAGTACATTGTGAAAAGAATTGAAACATTTTCATGAAGGGCCCGGACATTTTATAAAAATGTCAGTTTTACATGAATAAAATGTACAGTTTACGTTTCCCTCCTTCACCACACATTCAAATTAATAAAATATCTTAAAAATTCAAAGTTCCCAGGAGGAAATAATATTTGAAGCGAATTGCGTAGTATTGTCTTTGGCAAGATATTGCAAGATGTCGATTTTCTGTGATTTGAAATTGAAATTGTCAAGTAATCTCAAGATGTAAACAACTTGTCATGAAAGAATATGTAAGTGTTTAACAATTATAATTCAGTGATATACCTACTTACATCAACAGAAATGAAATAAAGGTTCCCACGAATGTTAAAAAATGCATGTTTTTGATGAGGACCTTATGAAACTGTCCCAATTTTGTCAACATTTACACAGATTTCACATTTATTTCATGAAATTCGCGCCGGAAACTTTATTTGTGCAGTTAAAATTAGAGTCGAATACGGTGAAAAAGAAAATATTTATCGTATAACGCTGGTAATTGAAGAAGTGGATTCAGGCACTTCTCTATGGTCACGTGGTATAACTGCCTACGAATATTCATAAATTTGCATAAAAAAGTAACCCTCATTTTGCCATATGTCGTGAAAAATGTTTGACGTTCGTGTGATACTTGTATTATACAATTATGTTCTTTTGTAGAGGTTTATTAAAACCGATATCGAGCGTCAGTCAATATAATTGATATTTAGAGGTCTATTTAAACCGATATCGACCGATACAAAAGGCCTTAATTGTTTCATTATATAATTAAAAAGAAAATATATCTTACAATAATATGTTAAAATAAAATTCATCAATCTTCACGAAAGTTGAAAAATTCTTGATCAAAAACAAAATTCAAGAGAACCGACTTTAAATTTGTGTAAATTTGACAAAAGTTGGCCAACCGAACACTTATTTGCCTTTTTCATGTTGACATCGACGTTGTACATAATGTACCGATTCAGAAATTCAGTACTCGCGAAATATGTCCAGACCAATCAGCGACGTCGTGAACAATCACAATCCCAGAATGTCGTACAATTTCTGAATTGATCCATTGTGCACTGTGCTTTGTGACTGATAGTGTATACGTATATATTTATTGTAGGTGGTAAAGGGTTATTTTCGTGCGTCGTGATTTTCATTTTCACGGTTTCAGTGGTTGATTTATGCCCTTGTTTTGTGCATGCAAGCCAAATTCTTACTTTTCGTTCATCGACTTTTATATTTTCTTTTTTTTATTTTTTTAGACCTTCATCCTTGACGTAACATTATCTACACAGAATATATAATCCAAAATGCTAATTAAAAACAGATGCATATCGTGAAAATGTCATCTATAGTACATGATTTACCATATTACATGTATAGCCATAGAAACATATTTTCATCATTTATTGTACAAAAAGGTCAAAATAAAAAGTATTGACTGACTTGTCTCGGCCTACTGATCCAATATCCTTGATATGAATAGGCCGCCCGGTCAAGAGAAGCAATTGTAAGTTTGAAAACTTTGACAAAAAAACAAAACAAACAATTACTTTCTTAAAGATTGGGCTGACCGAATTTTACTGCTGCTCACTGCTTGTTGTATGTTTATCTACGTCAGTCTCAATATGTCTATGGCAAATCAACCATCTGTAGCGCTGAAAGATTTAAAATGATGTTGTTTATTTTGTTTGTGTCAGTTTTTTCTTCCTTTTGAGTTCCCGATTGTATAATTTCGGACCGATGACGGAAACCGCGATTCCATAATTACTTAATTAAGTTAATTAGCTAAGTGCAGGCACAATTGCATATTTGCCAATGAAATTTAAAAATGGCACAACAATCCCAACTTTTGGATATATGAAGCATAGTCGAAGTATTTATTGTTTCTGCAGCAACCTGGCTAACAAAAAGCGTCTTATTACTTTAGTAGTATAGATGTTGAAACAGCAAAACGAATTAAGTTCTATATGAAAATAAATGCGTCTGATTGACATGTTCAAAGTATTGGTTGACAGAAAATACGAAATTTATTACCCTAAATCTTATTAGATTTAAAAAAAAAAACATTTTGAAACCGTTTTTGGACAATCATTAATTACACAATATCATAACAAAATTTAGGGGGACAACTTTCCCTTATATTTCACAAACACAAACACACACACACACACAGAAACAAAACAAAGAAAAGAAACAAAACAAAACCAAAAATAAAAACAAACAAAACAAAAATAAAAAAACAAAACACAGAAAAAAAAAACAAACAAAAACAAAAAACAAAAACAAAAAATTAAAAAAAATAGTTTTCACATAGGGTATTCGTCTGTCGATGTACATATCAAAATGATTTTCTCATCATACGTTGCAAAATACAATTCCAGGAAACACTCACTGATACAAGGAGCGAGACCAGTTCGTGTCAACAGAGGAAGCTTCTATACAAGAATTAAAAAACAGGCTCCATATTAAGATCTGCTTTTCGAAATTAAAACTAGAACTTTTGACGAATAAGGTAGAGATTGCAGGATCAGAAATAAATTTTACTACTTAGGATTGGAAAATTCAAGAGAGAGAATTGTTTTCATTGCATTGATTGCCAAATTTAAGAAATCTATCTAAATAGGAAGCTAATATTTGTCCATTTTTTGTTGACTAGTATTTAGTTAATCAAATGTAAATATCAAAGCACGCCTTGTTATCAACGTTTATTATTAAGGTCTGTCACCCCATGTGAAAGACCTTACTGTATTTCTTCAGATCATTATTTTTTTTTTATTCTTTTTCTTCCGCCGCCATCCATGCCAAAAAACTACGCGACATATCATTCCGATACTTGTTGTGAAGAATCGACATTAGTGTGGGACCTCCGAACTCGGGGCCACATACCGATCTATTTTTAGTAACAGAGTTATCTGCCCTGGAACCAAAAACCTTGTTTGCAGATCTCCTAGGAACCGTAACCGATATCAGAATTCTGACTTGGGGAAAATGTTGCGTTCATTCTCAGGATGATTTATCATGCAATTTTTTTTGGGGGGTCGCGTTTTTGACCTCTAATTATGCAAATTTCTCAAAATTAACGGATTTCAACCAAATTCGGTTTCCAAGTTGCTTTTATGTCCTGTTTACAAATTTGGGGTCAAAACAACTTTTTCTTCCGCCATTTCAAAATGGCCGTCATTTGATATCACGGAAATAGTAAAAAAATTATGAAAACATTATATTGCAACAATACTCCTCTCATCGAGATCTCCATTTGATTCAATAGGTTCTAAACTATGCGATGAACTGTTTTTTAGTTATAGCCCTTGACGCTTTTTGGTAAATCAGTTTTTTGCGAATAACTCTTAACCTTCAGTTTGAGTACCAGGTTAAAGCTCATCGGTGACCTTTGACCTTGACATTTTACCTTGGTCGCATATTAACTCAAAAAACGTAATAGATGGCTGAAAAATTATAACAGCAATAATATTCATCATGTCACTTGTTTAATTTGGACCGAAGCTCTCCGATGACTCCCTGAAGAGTTATTGCCCTTGACGCGTTTCGGAAAGTGTTTTTTTTTGCGTATAATATTAAAGCCTTTTCAGATAGTATGGTCATGTAGCATATCAAAATCAGTAAGAAGAGACCTACAATTTGAGCCCAAGGTCACTGGTCAAGGTCATAGCCATGGTTTTGTCTTTTTATTGTAAAAGCAGTCATTAAAACTGTTAGAAAAAGAAAATCAAATATATTGGACACAATGTGCATTCATCAAGACGATTTCAAACATAAGACGTAACAAAACATTATATTGACGGGGGAAAACCTTGCAATTGTTCTCTGAACAATTGTCCTTTTAATTTTTTCTATCATTCTTTAGGCTTTTGGTGTTCAGTGTTCGAGTAAAGCACCATGCTCTAAAGGTTATACAGTAAGTGAGAACCGAACCGTCAGTCTAAAAATACAATACTATAGTAATCAAAAACAATAGTAATATGGGAAATATCAAGAGCAACAGCATTACATATAAGTACGGTACAGAAAAGAAAAATGGAGGCACGCACACAAATGGGCAACAATAGACAATAGAGATTCTGTGGAACGTTCTTCGGACACAAGATCCAACATGAAAACGGAAGAATAAAAGATAATCAAATTATTGTATACTTTTCAGTCTTAATATTTGATGAAAATAAGAAGATAAAATTTCAAGATTTATCTCATCAGTAGAAAACAACATAAAGAGGAACTGACAACACTATCACATAAAACACAAAGAATCGATCTGTAGACAAAAAATATCTTCAAATACTTTTTACTAATCTTACAAGGTATGTGCATTATTTCTAATTTTAAATTGTAATAAAAACACATAGAAATAAGAATCGTTTGAACCTCTTTTGATTTTTTTTACTTTCCTACACTAAAAAACAAAAAAGTATATACTTTTCATCAAATTTATCAAATTAATTACAAACAGATGTATTATTTGGCTATCTACCATTGCATTTGAAATAAATATTATTGTCGCTTGCTTTAATTACTATAAAAACGAAACCAGGAATGGAAATGGACGTTTTATGCTTTCATCATAAGTAAAACTAAATTTGTCTCAGTATAGGACCTATTTAATCATTATCTTCTATTTGATAGTATCATACCATTGTAATTTAGCTGCAATTTCCGTGAAAAACTAGTTTTTATCAGAGACATTAACTTCCTATAAACTCAATTACGTACCTCATTTTACTCTGTACCGTCATGAAATTCTGAAAGAGAATCAATTTCCTTGTAAATTACACATAAAAACTGTTAGAGATTTCTGTTTATATGATAAAGTGTTTTAATGCAATTCTAAATCGCAGACTGTATAACTATTTTGAGTTATTTACTTTTACCGCGTCCAATTTCCATATTTTCGTATGATATATAGATATATACTAATGTAATAATATATAGAACGATATTATGTGTTCTTGGTAGGTGGCTTAAGGTGTCAGCATGGTATTATTTTCCTACTATAGAATTTTGTGAAATTTTCTGTGAAGAAACATAATTGTATTATTGTTAAAAATATAAAATAAAATGTGGGGGTCACCGTGCACTTAAGCAAAAAAAAAAGGAGATTGAAAATTTTAGGATTTTACAAAGAAATGAAAGGAAAAATAATTAAAAGAGAGGATACTATGGCACGCGATAGTAACAAAAATGCGATATGCCTAGTATTTCGAACGAAAACTAGTGGTTTTCATGCGTAATACTAGGTATACCGCACGTTAACTACGGGTTTCCGATCGGTATACATAGCATTTTGCCGAAAACCCTAGTTTCCGAGTGAAATTGAACGGAAACTAGGGTTTTCCGACGAAAACCCATAGTTTCCGATCGGTATCGGAAATTCCAGTTTAAACCGAAAACGCTATTCATAGTTTTAGCCAATGAGAAGCGAGAAATGGAAATCGCTATTTAATATTTAACTTTCGTCCAATCAGAAACGGAAAACGGTATTCAGGGTTTAATTAAACCAATCAAAATCATTTATTCTGTTTATCGCTTATAATTCTAGCTCTCTTTTTTATTCAAATTTCGTATCTTTTATTTATTTTATGTATTCTGATATTATGAATTAATAATCAAATAGAGTTGTGCCTTTGACACTTTTAGGTGCGAATGGATATCAGATTCGCGGGTCACGGGAGGATTCGATCTCGACTGTCTCTATTCACCTTCACCAGTTAAAAGTTGTGAATATCGCCGTTTTAGACTTAGTTTAAAAAGAATATTCAATTTAACTAATCTCTAGAGCAATGATTTTTATTTTCATATAACTTGATGTGTACTCTTTTTCGAAATTAAAAAAATCATGAAATTTGGATGAAAAATACATAATTTTATACGCAGTTAAAAAAACAAAAACTCAGTCTTATATAAATGATCAAAACAATTCAGTGTTTTAAAACTTTTACTTCACCATATCCTTTCCAAGAAGTTTTATAATTTTTATAGTGGTTTCTGTTGTTTCCTTTAACTTCAATTCTGGAGGATATACAATGTATTGATTGGATGCATATAGCAATTGTGAATGAAAAAAAGAACATTAAGTCAAATACCCAAGGCTGCAAATCACGCCAAATTATGGAAACACGTCGTTATTGGTGTAATGTTCAATCTTGTACTGATTCCAATTAAAAGAAGACAAAAAAGAGAAAGAAATACACCTAACAAAACAAAACATCCCCTCCCACAAAACGTAAAATAAACAAACTGACCGTTACAATAACATACTCACTTATGTTTCGCTAAAGGGCTAATTCGTTAGAAGTTTCCAAATATATACAAACATTCGAATGTACATATATGATATCCTATGATTAATAAGCAGATGAAAGAAAAATACCGGTTAAAATTCAATACATGCAAGAAAAAACATGCCATTTAGACGAAATATGCCAACGTATGAATTCCTTATGATCGATTAATTAAAACAAAACACGATTGTCGCGTTTTAAAAGAAATTGGTCCAGTTTGAAACTTAAACTGCAGATGAAGGAAATTATAATTCCAGACAAATTATGCGACATAATATCAAACTTACGAAATTAAAGTTGAAATTTTGTTGATTGACAATAGAATACCATACTTATACAATACGTATTCTTTGACTAAAATGCTTCAACAAAGGATATATTTTGGTTCGGTGTCATCCTGGTTTGCATACATTTAATTACCCTATTACCGTAATTAAATAATTAAATAAACAAAAAAAGACAATTCACATACCTTGAAGATCTATAGTTTGTTTTAAATATGTACAAAAAAGGAACTACAAATATATCTTGACCTGTAAAAATACTATAAATGTATGTATGCATTTTCTATGTTGATGTCTGGGACTAATATATTAGTCCCAGGTTGATCTGCATTATTTAAAAAAGTAAAAAGTTTTACAAAATAGACTAGATATTATCTCAGAATTTTGAAATCAAAGGCGGTTGAATAAAAAGGTAAAACATAAAATCTTCAACAAAATTGTGTAAAACCTCAAAATGCATTTGTTAGTCTTTGAAAATGTTAAAGAACAAGTATATTTAGGATGTATGTAGGTAAGGCGTGTCAAAAAATCAAGTCGATGAAGCACTTGTTTGATTCTTTGGTTAAAACAATCTTAACCTACAACTCTTAAATTTGCTATATGGATCTCTACCTTAAATTGTTTACAGCCAGATAGGGTTCAGAAAAAAAGTATATTGTGAAATTGATTATTTAAATTTCATTGATAAGAATTCACCTCAGCTTCTTTGGTGTAAAAAAGTCCTCAAATTTAACTGTTCGAGCATAACTTGGTAGATTATCACTAGAATCGTTTATTGAAGCGCAAACATCTACATATTTTCTAAGACTTCAAAGTAATTGCATCAAACCATTCTTAGGTAACATAAACTACCTTATCGAAATAGGCATTTATGTTCAGTTTGTGGCGTTAAGCAACAATCAAACAATTAGTTTGCAGCATATTGGAAGATGACTTTCACCTTTTCTTTGATTGCAAAATAAATACATTAACAGATTTAAGACTTCAGAACATATTTAGAAAAAAATCTTTTTTAAACCGTGAGATGCATTGTGTATAGTGAAAGAAGTAACCTTTCATGGTATTACCTGGGTATACAATGCTTGCAGCATTATAAGTGGCAATATTATATTGATAAATATAGCTTGTGATTAAAGACTTGAATTGTCTTAAATATCTCTTTTTGTAACTGAAGAATCTGAGAAGATTGTCTCATCTTTTTGTGGTAGTAAGCCGAATACAAGAAGGAACATGTAAAGACAGCCATATACACATAAATAATCAGAATATTAGCACAATATTCAACAACTATTCAAAAATAAACATTTTTCATTTTTTTTATTTATCTGAAAATTGAGACTAACTATCAGTGTTATTCCATTAAAACAACATGAACATTTTCAATTAATTTCATTTTTTATTTTAATCATTATATTTGAAACCAATATTTTTTTTATATTGTGCTTGAATATTTAAAGATGTCTAACTTCTTACTTTAATTCTTTTGGTAAATTTCAGGTAAAATTAAGATAATCAGTAAGGAACAGACTACAATTATTAAAACAACAGTTTCCTATATGTTTATATAAACCTGTAATTAAATGTATGCAGACCAGGAGTAAACCGGTTTGGTCCATCAGCTAATTATATTCAGGGATTTTCGATTTCATAGTGTTTATCTTCTTGGAAGATGACTAAAACAACTAAAAGTACTCAATAGCTCTATTCTTATTTGAATTAACTTTATATATGTTACAGTTGTAAAATGCCTGAAATTTCAGGCATTCTATAAAATGACTAAATATGACGGGCATTATACATAATGCCTAAAAATTGTCAGGCATTTTGTAAAATAACCGAAATTTTTCACTTAAATTATAGAAATTGCCTAGGCACTTTTAGTCAATTCTTTAATGAACTCTAAATATTTATATAACTGTATGTCACAAGAATTAAATATAATTTTGTACATAACAAGTAGTGAAAACTTTTCTTGGTTAAAATATATATTCATTTTTGAGTTTTCGATGGCAGAAGTAACATCTGCACAAAAATTAACCAACAAGATTTTAGTAACAAACCCAAGATTTCGAAGAGCTGTGCTCCAAAAANTGATTTTTTTTTCTAAAGAGAATGCTGTGGACTAATACTATCTGCAAAGCTAAGATTTTATTTTGACAATTATGTTTTGAATCGTATCTTTCTATATGTTCTGTATGTACATTTGATATGATATTCAGTATAGAAAAAGAAAGGCCAAGGGGAAATGTACAATTCATATTAGAGAATATAAGTTCCATTAATTTATTTTCCCCAGTGAAAGTAGTAATATAATTGAGAACCAAACTGTCAGTCAAAAAACGAACAAACCAGGGATAACGGCAAAATTGGAAACACCAATAAACAAGGACACCACAGAAAAGAAAAAACAAGACACACATACAGATGAACAACACGGACCCAATAAAAACCATGGATGAGATCAGGTGCACCAGTAGGGTAAACACATCTTGCTTCTTATAAGATACCCTTCATGTTGTTATGTCAACTCCAGTAGCTAAGTCAAATCTGGTAGAGGAATAACAAACTTAAGCTGTAAAGGAAAGATCTATTATCATCTGGGAAACAGATATCCCATAGGGGTCTATGTGATATTTAGTTCCAAAAGAATAAATTTTATGGCAATTAACCAATATTACTTTGAAAAATATAATACGCCTGTGTACTTAATGTACAATGCTGTAAATTATGGGAAATTACAAAAAGAACTGGAATATTGACATGACTTTTGTACACTTCACTGTAAAGGGAATTGTTTGGATGTGGTTCTGAAATGTGCAGATTGTCTTTGTTTTTGTTACCACATGATATTCTTGCTTCTTTACAACCAGAAGAAGACTTGGAACAGCATCTCAATGGACCACAGTATTTAAAACAATGATATACACTTACATGTCAAATTTGGTTTTACACATCCCATGTGATTTTATCGGACCATGACAAGTTTTCAGTATAAACAATTCAGTTATGCATGTATCAGCAGTCACATGCATACGACTCATCACAAGAATTCATTTTTTGCAGTATATCAAATAATTAATTTACATTACATTTTCTTAATTTTCAAGCTTTTCTTATATGTGAACTTGAAACTGTTTAATTTCTGCAAATCTGGACTAGAAATAATACATTCTTCTGAATTGCTTTATATCTGATACATTTCTTATAAATGTATATTTGTTGTATTAACATTGTTAAATGTTGATTTGTTGTATTATAATTGCTAAATGTTTATTTTCTTGTAAAATATAATTATTTTTTTCTGTTTCAGGCATTTTGTTAAATGCCTGGAGTTTTTTCTAGGCATTTTATTAAATGCCTGAAAATTGTAGTGATTTTATAGAGTGCCTAAAATTCATAGGCATTTTATAAAATGCCTAAAATTTTCAGTCATTTAACAAAATGCCTATTTCAAGAAAATGACTGTAACATATACAATGTATGCTCTCTATATATTTCAGTTATAGTGTACTCATTCTTGAGAGAATATCTCACATGAATACACTGTAATACTCTCAAATTTTGGCATTTTATTTTTATTTTTGTTTTTGTTTGTTTGTTTTTTGTTTGTTTTGTTTTTTTGTAATTCCTCAAATATTACTCTAAGCATTCTGTTTATATAGTGCCAACATATCTTGCTTAATTGTGCCAATTGTTTCTTGCAATTGACGCGATGACTGTCCTGTGGTTGTTTATATGTTGTAATTGTCTATTTTGAGCCTTTTCGTCGGGCAAACGATGGCAGCAGTTGTGAGAACATTTTATGCTTTGTATATCCAAAATGCTATTTTGACCATTATGTTTATAGTGCCAACATCTCTTGTTTTGTTTTGCAATTTTTTTCTCGCATGCATTCTTGAAATTGACTCGATGAGTGCCTAGTGGTTGTTTATATGTTGTTATTGTCTATTATAACACTTGTCGTCTGGCAACAGATGTTAGCAGTTCACACAGCATTTTGCCAGTTAATTCTATGTTTATTGACAACCCCGTATCCATGAACAAAAGAGAACATATATGAATGCAGCATTGCTCGACATTAAGCAATGCATTCAGCTCAAACCAGTGCTAGGGGCGTCTTGAACTTATTATGAACATAGCTCATTATTGAAGGCTTCATGATGGCTTCAAGGTGAAAGCGTTGATCCATTACTTGCTGTAATCATGTATTTGTGGAGACTTTGTCTCATTAACATTTACTCTATATCCTTTGATTGTTAATGCTATATATAATGCAGATATAGGTAAGCATAAAAGATAATAACAAAATTACCGAACAGAATGGTCAAGAGCAAAAGTCCATGAGGCAAAAATCAAAGCAGATGGAAACCACCGGAAAAATTGTCTACAGCAATGGTCCTGACTTGGTACAGACATTTCAAAGGAAATGGTGGTTTAAACCGGTTTTATGGCGCGCCAAACCTTCCCTTCCATTGTGGTAGCGCCCGGTAGCAACTCAACAGCAACTGCTTCTGAAAGGCCGTAAAGAGTTAAGAGAAATGATCGTCCAAGTATTAAGTAAAATAAGAGAATCTTGAAACAGGGTTTGGACCTAAACTTCGATTTTTTTCGTAAGGGATAGTTATCTATTGAAGAACTTGTTAATGATTATGTGAGACGGAATTTTGGTGAAGATTTTTTTTTATAAATTTTGGAGAATTTTATTTATTCATTTGAGAACTTACAATAAATTCAAATATCAGATAACAGAAAACTGAATATTTTCTTAGTCATGAAAAAAACAATATTTTTCTCACGTCAGATGTAGTTGTATCCAGTATACCCCTTCTAAAGATTTTGTAACATTTATTCAATTCTGACTGCACATTTTACCTACAAACATATGTACAAAATGTTTGTTAGATTTATGCAATAATTGTCAAATAAAACAGATATCTTCTCTATGCTTCAATTATACTTAATTAGCATTCATATTTCCTGATTTCATTTCAGAAAACAGCATATGTTCAATTTTCAGTTGTTATGATGACGCGATGGAAATAATTATTTTTCTTGTTGCTGGGCCCACATGCTATTTTTCTTGATATAACCAGAGTATAACCTTTCGATAGCTTTTCTATTCAATTTGTCACGCAGAACGTGAGATAAAGGTTACCAAACAAGTTTTAATATTTTGGGGTGAAGTTCTATGGCTTCGAGATGGTATAAATCCCTCCAAATTTCACTATTAATGCTTTTCCTATGTCATAAGGATCCTCTAAACAGGTTTAAAAATAACTAAGTACCGAATCCACTTCAGTTTGTTTCTACATATGGTCATTTCGACAACTTTTGCCCCTTGGTGCAGATTAAACCAAAACACAGTGCAGATTAAACCAAAACATAGTGCAGATTCAACCAAAACATAGTGCAGATTAAACCTAAACAGTGCAGATTAAACCAAAACATAGTGCAGATTCAACCAAAACACAGTGCAGATTAAACCAAAACATAGTGCAGATTCAACCAAAACACAGTGCAGATTAAACCAAAACATAGTGCAGATTCAACCAAAACATAGTGCAGATTAAACCAAAACATGATGCAGATTAAACCAAAACACAATGCAGATTAAACCAAAACATAGTGCAGATTAAACCAAAACATAGTGCAGATTCAACCAAAACATAGTGCAGATTCAACCAAAACATAGTGCAGATTAAACCAAAACATAATGCAGATTCAACCAAAACATGGTGCAGATTCAACCAAAACGGAAGACAATAAACCGAAAGATATATAAAGGTAAATTGATAGAGAAAAAATAACCAATGTGCATTGATTTTTGAAGATATCTCTATCAAGGGTTTAAAGGATCGACATATAGTACATATGTATCTTTAAAGACCAAGCATGTGTCAAGACCTATAAAATAAATGCACTTTAGAACGAAACAAAAAAAAACAAATTAATTTTTTTGGCGTATTGAGTCGTCCTTTTCCTGCTAAAAAAGTGAGAACTTTTGCCAAATTTTTACTGACAGAGTTAGAATATCATACACATATTTAATATGAAAAAGGAAATGGGGTAAATGTCAAGGAGACAACATCCCATATCCAGGTTAAAACGACCAAAAACAAAACATTTAGGGGTCACCATATGGTCTTCAACACAGTGAGGAACCTCACACCATATAGTAAGCCCTAAATGACCCCGAAAAGGTAAAAAAGTGAATAAATCAATGGAAACAAACCACATCCAATAACCCAAATATCAAGAAACTAAAATTTTATTAAGACAAGGACAAGCCAATGACCAACATATTCCTGACTTGGGACAGCGCAAAAATTGCGGTGGGGTTAAACTCGTTTTCTTGGATCCAAACCCTCCCCCTATGTGTGGTGAATGGCTAAAAATAAATACACAAAAAGACTCACAGTAAAAATCAAACTAGAAAAAAGTCCAACTTATCAAGACGAGTACCCTTACAATGAAGTACATAAAACATGAAGACAATACATACAGGTACTGTCCGGACGAATGCTCGCACTTACTGACAGCTAGCTAAGGACATAATTTCCGTTGACTGTGATATCAAGCCTTCTTACATATGAAACTTGAATTGAAATACTTCTAAATAGATTTGGTATAACAACATCATCAATTATGAAAGAAGAACATGATATTGTGCAATGCCAAATACTGCCAATATGAAAAATTGTTTAAATTTAGTTATGGTGTAAAGCCTTTAGGAGATGATCAATATTTTTGCCAACAAAAACCAGAAGTAAAGATTTAACAACAAGATCGTTAAAAAGGTCCATTTGAATGTTTGACAGATCTGGTAACGATCCATGCATTTCAAATTTGCATGGACAATTGCCACAAATTATTTTTTTCATTCTCTTTTCACATTCTCAGAATTCTGAAATAGTTATGTGAAAAAAAAAAAACAATTTTAATGCCTTGAAGTTCATTAGATTTAAACGTTTTTACACAGATAATGACATCCTGTAAATTTATTTTAACGTTCTTCATTTTGAAGTCTATCTACATTATATACATGTATTCACCGATTGATTGATTGATTGATTAGTTAGAGTTTAACGTCCAATGAGCAATATTTCAGCTATATCAGGACGAGAACAAGTTAATCAATTGAAAACAATTGTAAGTAAAAGAAGAAAGAAATATAGGTGGAAGGGACAACCGGGGTAACGACTTTTGATTGCCACTTGAAAAGGGGAGAAATGTGTAGGGGCAGGAAATTTAGCCTTCCATACGACACCCAGTGCGTCTGCTCTCTTTACAGAAATATAGAAGGGGTCTTTATACTGCATGGAGCGTGGCGTTTCTCCATACAGTTTGGCTACAATGGTTCGCGGTCAGGCTTTCCATATTATGACCTGACTACCCCGCATAGACAGGGCATTCCCCTATCTACCAACTGGGGACGCGCCCGGCAGCTCTGTAGCCGAAGCCCCTGAAAACCGATCCAGGTGCCGGGTGTATTCACCGATCTATCGTTTTGCACTATTTGACTTGGGGTGAGAAACAAAATTACCGAAAAGAATTGTCAGGGCCGAAGTTAATGAGATAAAAAGACAAAACAAGAGGAAACCAGCGGAAAAATGATCAATTCTAATATTCCTGGCTTGGTACAGGCATTTTAAAAGAAATCCCGGATTAAACCGGTTTTATGGCGCGCCTAACCTCCCCTTTCATTGAGGTTCTCTTCGATAGCAACTCAAAATTAATGATGTAAGATTTCATACTCGTATGAATTTTCTTATTTTCTACACTAGCTGAAGACGATTTTGCAATACGACTTACATAAAAAGTATTGTGGGTGGAGCATATCAGGCGATAAGGTATATTATGCTACCTACAGACAAAAATGATCAGCAGATATATCAGTAAGAAATTGGCACTATAAACAGAAGGCTCAGAGTAACATTTGGAAATAACATAAAAACCAAAAAGTTGGAATGATGATAGTAGATATGTTGTGTACAAGTTGTAATTTTGTTCATGTATTTTCAGTTTGTATAAATTTCAATTTGTACAAAATAAGGTTGTAATAGCTCAAACCCCATGTATGTTTTAAAAAAATATTTTACCCTATATGTTAAGTTTCAAATATAATTCCAACTTAATAATTTGAAATGCATGGACTCAAACTGTTTTCTTCAGTCCCTTTCAAGGATGTCGGAGCTATGGAAATCGACTGTACAAAGGACGTTATCCTCATGTGTTTAATTTCTATTGTCATGGTTCATGACTTGCTCTGATAATACTTTTTATTGATACCACAATAAATACTAGTATTATCCATTGTAAAGTTATCCCCACTTACGGGTGCCCATGTTGGACGGACGAATAAACACATAGTCAATACAACATAACAATTGGATGTCATTTGTGAAAACGTGTACTTACAGTGGAGCTTCGATCACACCAAATGCAATAGCTCAAACCCCATGGATGTTTTAAAAAATGTTTGTCCGAAATGTTAAGTTTCAAATATAATTCCAACTTGATAATGTGAATTCTAATGCAACATTTATATAACGAAGGTTTTTGATTGGTCAAAACTGACCGTCAATTCCCCTTCTACACACCTCGGACAAAGTAGGTTCCCTGTTAAGTCTGATTCCCAATATTATTACTAATTCATGAGTTAAAAATAGAACATGAAATTGATTTGTCGCAATAACAATACATTATTTGAATACCCGAGGGCGTCAATCTTGATTTAATTTGACGGTCAAAATTATAACTTGTACACAACATATACATATGTGATATTCTCTCTGGAACAAGTATACCATGAGAGTAAACAAACATCAAACGAATACCGAAGCAAAATGATGTTCTTTAATTCTATATTCACTATAGAACAAAATTAAACTACGATTTATGACCTTACATTTGTATTGATTAGATTACAATTAGTACATCCGGATTCTACATTCGAGGTTTAGTGTTTTTGTTAAATAACAAAATACCGAAGTTACTGTGAATTTAGTTTCGACAACTTATGTCTCTTAAGTGCAGATCAAATTGAAACATTTTGAAATCCATAAACCGAAATATGCAAAAGCTGAGAGAGAACAACTTACCAATAGGATCTAAAAGGGAAAGCCAAAATCAGCTTTAATTTAGATATTAATATAGAAAAGATATGAACAAATGATCGAAAATTACAAAATATGCTACATGTACATTCTACCAGGGAGCTGCACAAGAAAAACAATAAAAGGACGAAAGACAAATGTAGACAACGATAGGAACTCGGGATAGCCGAACTTGGTTCTGTCACTAGCAAGAGCTAGCGGTAGAGTAAAACCGGTTTATGGGTACCCAAACCTCTACAGGTAGGCTACTATCTCAAAGACTACAATCTTGAGAAAGAATATGACAAAACGTAATTTAGAAAGATGGGTCAAGGTGTGCTCGCCGCTAAACTGCCGGCTAGATCAAGGTGCCTAGTCTGCCTTGTCTGCTGGTAAAACACTGTCGCTACGGAAGAAAAAACATGGTTTAACATTGAACCCTATGAGAAAACACATTCATAAATCTTCTCTTCTAAGACTACCTGGCCAAATGGAACTATACTTGGTCAAAATTGTCGTTAACTGGTCTCCTTTGAAAAATGTGTCCGGCAAGTTCCCATCAGATCCAAGATGGCCACTAGTGGACAACATAGTTTAACACTGAACCCTATAGGAAGACACATTCAAAGATCTTCTCCTCATTATATCCAAGATGGCTGCCAGCGGGGAAGTTAGTTTAACATTGGACCCTATGGGAAAACACATTCAAGGATTTGCTCCTCTAAGACGACTTGTCTAATTGAAACCATACTTGGTCACAACTGTCCTTAGTTGGTGCCCTTTTATAAAATGTGTCCGTCAAGTCTCCATCGGATCATAGATGGCTACCAACAGGGAATTTTGGAACATTGGACCCTATGGGAAAACACATTCAAAAATAATTGGAACCAACCCTGGTAATTACTGTCCTTTATAGGCTGTCTTTGAAAAATATGTCTGGCAAGTATAAGTCTTATCCAAGATGGCAGTCAGTGGAGAACTTAGTTTAACATTGGACCCTATGGGAAAACACATTCAAAGATCTTCTCCTTTGAAATTCACAGTGACATCACATAATGTCCGTTGGTTCTGACCGAACAGTTCAGTGGTTTCTTCCAGGGATCATTTTGTTGATTTTCCGCTCTCCTCTACCTTCAATACAGCTGGGCATTAAACGGCGCCGGATTGATAGTGTAAATTTTTCTTGACTGGTTCCCATTCTGCCTTTTTGTAGGGTTTCTAGAGAGTTCTTTGTATATATTGTGTGCTTTTGTACACTCTGGTTTCCGCAGACATGAATGGAAGTGAGTGGTATGTATATAGGTCTTTAATGTTCACGTTTCCACGATTACTCTCCCAGCTAAGTCAACCCGTGTTAAGGCTAGGGAACTGGGGAAGGCAATGCTCACATTAAAATTCTTGGTGTATATCTGTTATATGTTCCTCTTCACGTCTTGTATTAATTATTTATGTATATAACGGTTCTCCTGGCAGAGGAGTAATTTACTCAATCAGATTAGATGAACAAAGTCTGCCAAGAGTTACTCGATCAGACTATTATCATGGTCGAAACAATAGATGCGACTTTTGATAAAGTACAATTGTAATACTTATTGTAATAAAATCAATCAGTTCAGTTTATTACAGTAGTCAAGATTGTTTCAAAATCGCATACATTGTTTCTACTATGATCATGATCCCACCGATTCGCACCTGGCATATAGTCACGGAATAAAAAAATGTCCGAGGAACCGTCTAAAGTCAACCAAAATTACATGGGAGCTGTCTCCAAAGTAAGCAAAGGATGAAAGGCGTCTAGAGTGAAGTGGTAAATGAAACGTTTGGAGGTGGCTAATCCATCACATCTTTGAATCTGTGTCAGATTTCGGAACTCCTCTTGTTTTCTCCAGTTCAATGACTTAAAGAATTTTGTACACGGACCCCCACTTCTTATTTCATGAATGTCTTCTATATGCTACATTAAGACAAGTTTTCGTTAAAATCTTGATATAACTTCCTAGCTTTTAGAGAAAAAAAAATAGTCCTAATGTTTACTTAAGGGAAAATTCAGAGAAATCCGTTTCCCGCCAATTTTTTAATGTCTGGTATATCCGTAAAAAGCACACCGACCTTTATATTTCTCTTTACCCTGTCATAAACTCTATAATGCTTAATCAATTAAAATAGGCTTCAAGAAATCCTTGATATAAACAACACCAAGAGTGAGCCTCCTCTTCAGTTAACAACAATTTTAAAAAGGTACTTGATTAATCATATTTGTTGCAAGATGTAACCAATAGTTTTTCAATTTATATACCATTTACTATATATACAAAACTCATGTTTTTCGGAGAACAAAAAAAGCAATTTATAAGAATATCTCCCTTTGCAATTTTAGGGCAATGTCCAAATATTATTCTCCCCTTTCTTTAAAGATCCTCATCAAAAGATCATTTTCATCTTTTCTTTATAGAAGAGCTAAGCAAGTAATTATTACAAATTGTGTTAATGTCTTTTTAATGTTTAGTATTAAATATTATGTAACAACATTAGTTATACGTACTTTGAAATCAAAATTATATGTCCGCTAATTGTAGAACATGTGTGCATTCTGAATTCTTAAATCTTCTCCAATATTGTAGATGTATAATTATGTTTCTATGAGAAACGCCTGTCGGAGGTGTTTATGCTTCATAAAGGGCATTTGATAGAAAGGCATGTAAACCATTTAATGTTGTAACGTTCACAAACTTGCATTCTTAATAGAAATCACCATCCCTTTAGCTTCTTTTAAGATTGGTATTATTTAATACTCGAACACTGTAGTCAGTCTGCTGATTTGTTTATTTGATTAGGTATGCCCCTCCTCTATCAGGAGCACCTTTATATTACGTGATACAGTAGCAAAGATTTACAACAACTGTTGTTTTAGGTTCTGTATTTAGACCATTTTGATTGCTATTCTACACCACACCTTCTTTGCTGAATTATGTCTTTATATTTTTTCATCATGCTATCGTACCTTTCTTGCAGGTAACTAACGACTTCTATTTTATTATTTATTTTATTTATTTTTATAGCATTGTTAATTTAAAGTATTTATTGTTTTAATTTTGAAACACGCTGCAATCGATTAAACAACACAAAAATATTATTCATATACACCTGCAAACGAATACCGCAGCGAAAAATGAGAGGGGAATTCAAAAATAAAAAAAATCATGGCAAATCATATATAACACGAATTGAGACAGCATAACAAAGACAAAACAAATAAAAAAAAATGAACATGAACGCCGCAAAACTTAAGCACTAGCAGTGTGAACACCTACAAAACTGAGGTATCATCAGGTGCTCCGGAGTGGTAAGCATTATTTGCTCAATGCATGTCACCCGTCACAAAGCCAGCTAAAATAATGGTATTGAAAGATTTTTTGGTAACTAATTGGTTAATGTCATTTCTTTAATTTATAGCATATTTAAACACCTCCTGACAGATTGGTTATCCAAATAATAATCAACATGTGTGAAAATTTGACAGTGCCGATTGGTCAATCATGTAAATGTCTCGTCTCAGTTTCTAGAAATAGTGAAACCGGATGTTGATGAAATTAACACCTGCATCATTGTCTAGCGAAATGTGTTCTTGCATTTTTATGACTAAATAACTGAATTTATTGATAATATGACATTTTTATCAAAAATATTATATTCAACACCCCTTTAAATGAATGGCGCAATGATACACATAGCAACGATGATAGCAACAAAATGGCGGCATACTTGAGACTGGAGTCTGCGGAGATCGCTTTACTTCGAATAATTGAGTTGAAATTAAAGAACAATCTCTGACATTGTTTTCAGGTTCCTTACGATTATTTCTCACACCTCGATAGTTAAATTTTCACATTTTAAAGTTCACGGCTAAATCTCGAACTTTAAAATGTGAAAATTTAACAATCTCGATGTGAGAAATATAGGTAATAAATTGGAAACAAGGTTAGAGACCCTTAATTAGAACAATTAAGATCCATGATACTTGTAACTTCTTAAACCCTAAAACAGTACCAGGTAAAAGTTTGAAAAGATTCTGTACATACAATTATTAAGTATTCTGACAATGACAAGGAAAATCGGTATCACAAACATTACCAACGAAGACAAAATTGAAAATGACAGTGTGATAAACAATACAACATTAAAAAACTAAAGCAATGACAGTGTGAACCAGGAGTATCATCAGGTTATCCGGAAGGGTAAGCATGATCTACTCCACTCGGGTGCTCCATGCATGGCACCCGTCACAAAGCTAGCATATATAAAGGCAATTAAGACAGCGAAAAAGTATAAAGTATCAAAATAATGTATTACATTTCTACCATTTCACAGTGTTTTTGTTTTATACCCAATATTTAATTTGTTTCATAAATGAACATTTCTTTAGATGTGTACATTTGTAAAAAAAAAATCCAAGAACACACACACACACACGAGTAACCAACATGAAAAAGTTTTGTTAGATTTATTCTAAAATGAAAAAAATGCATTGAACTGAAAGCATATTAGATTTGAATAATTTGCACGTGATTATTTTTATTGTTTACAGAACGACAGTTGTACAGATATCAGTCGTCATTGAAACAAATTAATTAACTGATTCGAAGTGTTATGTACAGAAGGATCAAAGGAATATAAAGACATATTTACAATTATTTGTAGTCATAATGGTCATAATATTGAGTAACTAGAATAATTAGATCACACATCAAGATTCTGTCAAATAAAAGACTGTCATAACTTTTAAATCAATGTCTGTTTTCTGATGTGCTGAATAGATTTGAAAAAAAAGACTCGGAAACATAAGAAACAAAATACTGACACAACAGGGTGAAGGATAATTTAGATTTTCAAACACAATGACAGAAACAACAACAAAAATTACAACACAAGGCAATCTAGATGCAACACAAATAGAGACAACGAAGAAATATAGAAAAAAAGAGGTAATACAGAGACAACGAAAAACAACAAATGGCATTCCAGATTCAATACAAATAGAGAAAGCATATAAAAAAATAGCAATACAGAGCTAATACAGGACAACAAAATGAAATATAGAGATAACAAATGGAAATATTATAGTAATACAAATAGAGACAGGAGAAACAAAAGAGACAATATAATCCGTCAATATACCTGCTGTTATCATTGAAAACAGAAATAAGACTGTCACTGTTTTGAATGGTTCCGTTTTTAAGTTTTTTTCATGAAGTCTCTTTCGTAACAGAACAGAAAAAAGATCTGCAATAAGAGGTGCACAATTTGTACCCATGGGGATGCCTATGACCTGTTGATAAATGGTGTTCCCTAAAACGAACAAAAATATTGTCCAGCAAAAGATTGAGTGCATTAATCATATCATCACATGTCCAGGAGCAATGATTATTGTATGTAATATTACAGAAAAATCCTTGCTTTTTGTTAGAGCAAATGAACTGCAGACCAGAAAATCTAAAAGCCCAATTAATAAGTTGTCCCAATTTTGATTTAATCAACTTATCTGGAAGGGTAGTATAAAGAGTGGAAAAATCATAAATGTTGATGGAGGAGACTGGTCCTTGAATAGATTGTAGTTTATCTAAAACTTCAATTAATTTTTTTACATTCCAAAAGTAATTTACACCAGAGTTTTGATACGTTTTCTTCACAGTATTAAATAACTAATTCCTTTATACAAGAAAGTGAACTAGTTAAATGGATGGATAAATTAGTAGTAGAACACTTGGTAAATGCCGAAATAAAACGATGTTTGAAGGGATTTTCATGATGCTTAGGAATCCAGTACATGGTAGGCAAGGTGTTATCTTAATTTTGAACTTCAAGAAACTCTGTATCCTTATAATGTTGTTTAAGTTTTTTCGTTGCAATTGGTACATTGACTTGTCCAGTTCGTATTGTTGGACATCGATATAATATTTCTTTCAAAGGATAGCAGCGTTGTTGGAAGCCTAGTCAACAGGTAAAAACACAAATTTTTTACCAAGATCCTTCAATTTTGTCTTGATTGTTTTTACAGAAAGCTTAGGAGGTGACTCGATATAATTATCTTTATAAAAATCTATTCTGTTGGTGACCTTTGATATAATTTTATCTTTAAACAAATTTAGAGCATGTTTGTCTGCACTTTCTCGTTTGCACCATTTTTTGCAATAATTGGTAACTGCGTCTTCAATTATATCAAAACAAGCTTGCCAGTTTATTTAAGACGGTGGGCGATATTTAGGCCCTTTCCGAAAGAATTGTCAAACTTCTTTTATCTTCAATGATGTTAATATATGTCCGAAGTATATCAGATAGAAACAACAAAACAACATACGGTAATATAGAGGTTACACAAACGGGGACAACATGAAACAATGCAATATAGAGGAATAAAAACATTACAATCCAATGGAGACAATGGCAATAAAACAGGACAACATATGAGGTAAAAGAAATTGAGACAACAAATTTAGAATATTCCTGTCTTGGAAATATTCCAGTATTCCATGACGATATTGATATGTAACATACAAATGCAAGAAATTCGGTATTTTTTAATCTAGTTTCAAATGATTTCAAATTTTGTTTGACTTTGAAGATAGTGGTAAATTTAAAAAAAGATTCTTGATATTTCAATAATAACCGAACCAAACGGTGACTGAGAACAGCACTTAGAAGACGCGAAAATAAATACAATTCTGGTTATATTCTTGTCAGGGTATGGTAAAAATAAATCAAAATCTTAGGTCTGGCAGGAACATTTTCTCTATATTAAATATGACTGAAAGCAAAGAACATCATCATAAATATCGGATATATTACATTTATAGGAACCCATTAACTTTAGTCAAAACAATTATTGGATGATTCACTTCAGGCAAATGTAATATTTTATCTTTTAATGAGCAAACTACATGCATTTCTAATTGCCAGAATTGAACTTTTGGCTCGTTCTTATCTTTACAAAGTAGCGTAATGGTACATTACATTAAATGTAACATGGCATTTCTAGATATCTTCAGTATACATAATTTAAAACAAAAACAAGAGACACCGACAAATGGTTACACTGATTCAAAATGTCATACACATAAATCATCTCAGATTATAAGTCTTTGATATTGATCGAATTGGTAATGAACTTTCCCTTTGGCAGATAAAGTGAAGGGGTTTGGTCGGAGATCCTTTTTTTATTGTAAATTTATAATTACGTGCAGAGTTGACCCAAAATAACAAAATACGCCCTTTTGTGAAAGCGTTTGGGATTTGACTATCGATCATTACAAAAAAAAATATTATTCCAGATCATAAATATTCAGACTAAACTTGAGGTCAGAGTAGTTCAAGAATTCGTTAATTTGTCTTTGGAATATATTGGCAGAGCAATCATTTACACCAGTTTCTGGCAAGCTGTTCCGTGTACCAACAACTATATTTACTATATTAATTTTTGTTACTGTATTTTACGAAACGATAAGGAGTAAATGAATATGAGACCATAACACATATGGTAATTCTAACTACAATGAATTCGGAAATAAATTCCTCATCAGCAACACTAGAACCCGAACATAGAAAATCCACAATTTCATAAAATGTTTAAAATGCATAAAACCAATATAGCTAAGGACATTGGGGTTAATTCTTAGGTTTTAGAATTTACATAAATATAGATAATAGTTATAAACAAAGTGTACACAAGATATATAATCTCATGTACAAGTAGACCATATCTAAGAAAAAAGAGCATACATTTCAACACGGAGATTTGTTCCATGTATTGTATACGTCTTCTATATATATTTTCTAGCTCTAGTAGCCATCATATATATTCCACGTAAACAATAACTACGTACCGAAGTAACTGTAAAGTTCGTTTCTGCAGATTGCAATTTTCGACAACTTATGTGTCTTCAAATCTAAGCATTTGCAAGACCGAAAATCGAAAGATATCGATCCATGGAACAATCAATTCCAGGTAAGTGGTGAATTAAAGGATATGGAGTAAATGCACATGAGACAAAGTCTCTACAAATACATGGTAAAAAACAAGCAAAGGAACAACGCTTTTAGTGTTGATCTTCATCTTGAAGTCACCATGAGGCCTTCATCAATGAGCTTTGCTCATACCTCATAGTAAGTTCAAGGTCTATATCTCCATTATCTTAGAATTTTAATTTTTCATCCAAAATGATGTCCTTGTTCTCATTTACCGTCGCTATACCATAGTCATCCGTATTATTCTCTTGAATAATTTGAAGAGGACTGTTATGCAAGACAGTTTGATGGCTAATGTTTTTTCAGTCACTGTCCATCATCGTTTTTCATTTTGACTTAAGCATTTAATCAGCTGCAAAATAATGTTGGCTGATTCTAGTGGCACGAAAAAAAGAGTGAAAAAGACAAAATGTGTTACCTGTGCCCACATTCTAGAAACTAACGAAATCCCGAGTTTTGCCGACACTTTCCTTATACACAAGGGATAAACATCTGGTCTAATATGTGGTCACTGCATAAAGATAAACGTTTGGGGGGGAGGGGGCTGCCGTGTTTTGCGGAACACAAATAGTACGGCAACCATTTGAACAAACACACAAGAGACATATTAGAATTTCTAAACTTATCAGTACAGTTTAAATGAGGATAACCGTAAGGTGTCAAGCAACGCCAATGATTTAAGGACAATTGAAACAGGGTAATGACCTTTATCTTTCAGTTCCTAAATCAATGAATACAGTAATGCATTAAGTATTCATACAAAAAGTCATTTCTTTCATTTGTTTTCTGCACCTGTTCCTGACTAGAACGATCTTTGAACATTATTTTCTTGTAGATATGTCTACCATATGTCAGTATTAAATTTGACAAGTAGTTTTTGCTGCTTCATTACAAGATTGATTGAGTTAATTTTGGGTTAATGTCTATCTCCTGTACAGAATTAGGAATAGAGATCAATCTAAAACAAACAAATATACTTTAATTAAAGCTTGATTTCAGGGTGGTACGAATTGTTTTCCGATATAAAACAATTTTAATAATTATTACGATTTCTGTGAATGTTCTTATACTTAAATCATTTATTTCGTCTGATTAAGTTCTTCTGTTGAATGAAAACATTGTAGATGTATCCTTTGAAGTCTATTTTTATAACAAATTGTAAATATGCAGATAAGATTTTTTTGTATTCTCTATTTTAATTCTTATACCAAGAATGTCTTTAAATTTGTTGTCATATTTTGTCATGAATTAGGTTTACATTTTAACAAACAATAAATTAGTAAAAAATTATTTTGTCTTTCTTAATTACAGCAACTTCTAGAAATGCTAATACAAATTTTCCAATTTCATTTGATCTGCAGTGAAGAGAGATATGGTTTGCCGAAATGACAAACTGTCTAAGTTTTGCAGTCACTTCGGTATCTTTACCTTGAAGAGGGTATGACACTAAGTTATCATCAAAAAATGACTACAAGATGCCAAAATTCACTGCACTGGTAATACCGACCAGAAATAAATATATAACTTGGCAAATTTTAATAAACAAATTCCAGTTAAAGATGAAAGGATATGGAATAAATGCACGTGACATAAAACACCATTTACAAAATACACATCAGTAAATTTTGTTATGCTGTACACGTGTTTCAAGGAGTAACCTCTCGTCATCAGCATTATATACTCAACAACAAAAGAAACGCAGCACTAACTTGGATTTTTATGTACCTTAAAATTCAGCAGCAAATATCTGTTAAAATACTTCCTGGAACAACTTGAAAATTTTACACAATGCTTCTTTTATCACACAGTCAAAATTTTGAAAAAAAATGAAATTTTTTTGAATTCTGAATTTCATTTTCTCAAAAAAACACTTTTTCACCCCAAAATGCAAAATTTGTGGAAAAGGATCAATTTTGAACCTTTTGTGCTCCTACCTGTAAGATTTGGTAAAACATTACTTTGTTGCAACTTTTGACAATACAACTTCCAAACAACCTCATTCTGAGCAAAGCAATTCTTTGACTTTTGTTTTCTCACACATTCAAAAGAAACCGTTGCTGTAACTGGAAAATGGCAATTTTTTTTAACAAAAAATGATTTGCTTGTTCTGGACATTTGAAATTTAAAAATACATAAAAAATGCTGATATGGCTAAAATATCTAGGGAGCTAGATAATATTGAAAAAGTGGTGCGTTTCTTGTGTTGCTCAGTATGGTAAAGAAAATGGAAAGCCATAATCCAAAATTGGTCAGATAGAAGTACTAAATATACCAAGGACAGGCGACCTTCTTCTAAAGTCACGTTGGGCCAAGTCCTTTTTGTTCTATTATTTTGCATAGTGAGTAAAGGACTGTCATAAACTTTTTCTAATTTACTGTAAATAATTGTCGAAAATTTCACCATGCCTCTTGTATTCCCAAATTCTGATCCACAGCCACTATTCATGTTTCATGGAATTCAAATTTTAGTCTTAGCAATTCTTTTTTTTTATTAATCAGAAATTAATAGAAATAATTCATAAAAACAAAACAGTCGAACATTGGTTTTGATATTTTTGATGAATGAAAAATAAATTGTCACAGGTGATTTAAAAAAAATGTGAAATTTGCGCTAACAGTTAGAAATGTGTATTCGTAATTTAATCTACCCCGTGATACGATTGTGATCGCGGTCCTGTCATGATAAAGTCGGCATGAGCGTAGTTAGATCGTAGCTTACCCCAATCCCTATAAGCCCCAATTGCATTATGACCAATCAAAATTTAGGTCGAGGTGTGATTGGGTCCATCTAATAAAGGTCGTCTCTAGGATGTCGCGGTCGTGAAGGTTAATAGCCCATTTTAAACATGCTGAAATTCGAAGTACAGTTGTGGTTGTAATAATGTCGAGGTAAAGTTTTAATGATCTTGGAAACATAGGAATGGGATCGCTGTGAATGTCGATGCCATTTTAAGAAAACCGCACTGCGATCACACTACGATGCTACTACGATCTAAATTCGATCATTACAATTTCACTATTGCTTTTGTGACGATCACCGCAAGACTCAACTCAATATAAAAGACCACAGTACGATCTTGTTACGCTCCAGTTGACCGTGCCAAAAATATGAAATATCGAATTTGAAAAATACGACTGCATATTTAAAGCTGTTACAGTTTGATCATGATCATTCCACTTTACCAGGGGAATGCGAGTACAAGAACTTCTTTGCAGGCGCTGTCTTATATGTAATGTATCGCTTTCAAACATCAACCAATCATCTTTCATGTACTTAATCAAAGAAGAATGTGGTATATTATGATTGGTTATTCCGCTATCACTGTCATTGTCGTGGAAACGCTTTTCCCAATACGGCCTCACGGACTTTGACGAGATTGTGGCATGTTATTAATTCTCAGGATTGATAGAATTATAATAAGGTCGTAGTATTTCACATTAGGCTAATACCTTGAAGACCTTACTTCAACCTGTTAGATTTAAAGGTCATTGAGAGGTAATGTACATTCGGAAAAATTGTGACATTTCTACGATGTTCAAACGACCATACTACGATCATACCACGACCACGCTACGAACTGACAACGATTTCATCACGACTTAGCCATGACTTTACTGCGACCCTACCGCGACTATCCCAACTGCATCTCGACCTTACTACGCTTCCATCAAGACGAAACCACAATACTAATTCTTACTACGATTCGATGATGATGTCGCCACGATCTTGACCCCAGTTCATATAAATACATGTACTATCTAACGAACAATTTATCCATTTCCCTGAAAATTAACTGATTCTCACAACATTCCACTCAAATCATCAAAACCTGTAAGAGGACGTGGCAGGAGAGAAGCATTTCAACGACATTTTACAGAAGTACCCCACAAAGTGATCCCAATGTACTATACTCGTCTTCGTTTTCTTAGTAGTGCATGAAAATAATTGATTAATCTTTTAAAATATCCATTTATATCCCAAAGGACTGATGCCTTAAACAAAAACAAATGCTAAACAAATTGCATCGAAAAATGGGAGTACATTCTTCAGTATGAAATGTGGTAGCTTGGTCGCTAAGAGTGATGTTTTGCATATCAGTAACGTATTAGTTCTTGGTTTCGCATCTCGAATTTTACCGTCGAATCATTATACGAATTGTGACAGCTTTAAATATTATGCTTTTAATCTGAAGTTAAAGTTATTTGATGTATTGGTTGTACCTATTTTAACATATTCATTGGAAATTTGGGGTTTTGAAAACAAGGCAAATGTTGAAAAATTACATTTGAAATTTTGAAACGTTTATTAGGAGTAAGGTCATCTACACCAAATTTTATGGTGTACGGGGAATTGGGGAGATTTCCTTTAGATTTACAGATTAAACTGAAAATGGTGTGTTTTTGGCATAAATTGGTGTCGAGTGATAATAAATTGTCAGGTATTCTACCTGTGCGAGCATTGTGACTACAACTTTAAGTGGATTAAATACATCAAATCTATATTTAATGATTGTGGGTTAAGTGAATTGTGGAATATTCAAAATAATGTCAATTTGAACTTTGTGAAAATTAATATCAAACAGCGTCTCCAAGATCAG
>MJUU01014629.1:3451-48472 GCA_002080025.1 Modiolus philippinarum | reverse complement strand
AGACAGAGGTGGGGATTGGCCAAGATCATCGACATTAATGTCTTCAAGGGGCCGTGGAACAGAAACAAAAATGGCTGAGAAATGAAATATTACGTCACAAAAATAAATTTGATGTTTATAGTTTAGAGTAATTGTTTATAGGTAAAATAAATTTGACGTTCATTGTTTAGACAGTGGAGCCCAATAGTTGAAGAAATCCCCAAATGGTTAGGAGGAGGAAATTTAGCCCTCAACACGAAACAGAAATTAATCAAAAGAAAATAACTTTCGAAAAAGTATTGAAATAACAAATATAATGTAAAAATAAATAAAATTGAAGATACCAGTCCAAGGATACTACATTAAACACTAGTTTTTATATTTATACCTTTGGGGTTTGGGTACCCAGAGTGAATATAATGTGTTGTTCTAACTGTTGTCGCTGTTGTCGTGAACTGTCAACCAGAAATTCTATGGCCGTCACCACGACATCATAGATAGATATGAAATGTCAGTGTCACAAATAAAAACTGACATTTTCAGCTAGATTCGTGTCTTCCTTGATTTCACATTACCGGTTTCGACTTTACCCTGGATTGACGCACTGACAGTGTGACGGGTGCTGTGCACAGAGCAGGACATGCTTACCCTTCCGTTGCACCTGATGTCACTCTTGTTTATTGAGAGTTCACACTGTTAGTGCTTTAGTTTTTTTGTGTTGTATATGTAATGTTCGTGTGTTTTGTGGGCACGTGGTGTCTTTGGTCTTCCGTCTTTTGGTGTTCTTGCTTTTGCCTTGTCTCTGGACTTTGATTTGTGTAATCTTGTGCTTTGTTCCTTCGGTATTCTACTGCCGTTGGTTTAGTATTCAAACATGGACAGGGACAAATCGGTACCACAAAGATCAATGACGAAGACAAAACTAAAATTTAACAAGACAACACAAAAAATAAAGCACTGACGATGAAGATAGTTGTTGTCACAACATTCGGTCGATTAGTATTTTTTACAACCTTTATGAAACATTATCATATATAAATAATTACTTTCTCAATATATAAAAAAATACAAGTTTAAAACGAACCTTTTGAAAATCATGTGACATTAAACTGCATAAGAATAAAACCGTTGACCAGTTAAAAACATATATAAAACTAGGCAATGAAATATTTTTTTTTACATGACTTAAGTCCTAACTTTACAATTTATGTACTTTTATATACTTTGACATGATAGTATTAAAAATTGTCAATCAGTGTAAATTAACAAGACTAGGTATTAATATATATTGTCGTTTCTGAAAAGAAATGACTTTAACAGTAAAATGAAAGTGCATTACGTGAGACAAATCAAAGTAAAAATTATTATGATCTTACACGAGCATAACTTAAATTTTGCATGATATTTTAATCTCTGACATAGCGGTATAGCCCATGTAACGAAGCCACCAATACAGAAGAAAGCTCCAGAGTAAATGAACGCTTCATCATATCTACCAGACATGTAGGATATCAGTCCTGCAATGGTAAAATTGCCAGTTAATTTTGGGTCATCATTTAAGCAATCCCTCGATCTGTAAGATGAAAAATCCTTTCACTGATATTCTGTCTCTGTCAGTCCTAATATGGGTGAGTCGAAGAAGGGTGGTACCGTTGAAATCTGTGCTAGGATGTTGTCATGTAAATAGAAATGCGTAACCTGAGTAATGATTAAAATACAAACTGACATATATCTAAATGACATCTGGATTTGATCAAGTGTTTTGTAAAAGCTCATCCTGTGAGTCCAAATATGAAGCACAAAGCCTCGATTGAACTGCATGCTTAATATCCTACTAAGCGAGATAATACTTACAATATATTTCAGCTTTAAAGAAAGTCAGAAAACCTTTTTCAATCTTTTTCCTTTATTACTACCCAGAATTAAGTAAGTTTTTGAGATTTCTTAAAATTAATTCATTCCTGATTTTTCTTTACCTTCTATGAAATCGTGATTAAATAAAAGAATGAAAGAAAAACGGAGGGATAATAGCAGGAGACCTGGATGGCGCTCCTTTAATTGTGCAATACATCCAACACATTCAGGACAGCAAAACAGCACCGTAGAACAGTGTTCTGGAACAGTTCTATCTGTTCTCGGGACAGCGGAGGTGCAAGCCGAATTCAAGATGGCTTCCTACAGAAGTTTGAAAGGATCAACAAAACGTACTTTGTGTCATTCACTATGGATTCGACCAAGAAAACAATGTGTCTGATATATTTTTCTCGCAGTGGAGAGGGAGGCATATAAATACCCGTGCCACTGAAATGGGTCTGTTTTGAATGAATATAGGAATTTGTTACATCGTTTTTGCAGTTTAAATGGGTACATGAATTTGTGACGTCGTTTTTGCAGTTTTCAATGGGTATTGAACTTTATGTAATGTATAGTTCCTGGAACAGGTCAACATCTTTAATGTCGTCTTTTAATTCCGTACATGGTAGCTGTCGCACGTCCTTGTTTTGTCTTTGTTTTTCTCCATTACCATGTCTTTGGATTTCGATTTTTGTGGTCTTCGCTTCCCTTGTTCCTTCGGTAATCTACTGCCGTTGTTTTGCTCAGGGCACTACACATATGAATGGGGGTCAAAATGCCAGGGAAAGTTATAGGTCCGTACCCACCTGAGGTCAATGGCGATTTTCCTTGCTTGTCAGTGAGTAATGTAAGCGTAAATTCATTCCCATATCTTTACATGATGTTGATTTCTACTCACAAGGGGATACACTATTTTATTTTATTCAGTTGGGGTATGAATTAGGGTATTTTGATTTTGGATTACATTAGGTTAGTGTGGCGAAATAACCGGTTATACAAATACAATATAAATGTTTTATATGTCGGATCTGATTACACTAAATGTAATAACATGATTAACATGATTAAATAAGATAAAACACAAAACAAAAATAGAAATAAAAGAAACGCTTTTTCCCATAAAAAGACCAAACCTTGATGGCAGCTTTCAATTTTCAACACAAACAGAATAGAAAAACTCTTGACTTAGGAGATAACTGTATTGTATTTGAAGATTTGGAGGCATCAGTTGGGGATTTGATGGTCGCAAATTGAGTTTACTGGCGACACATTAAGGGAGCCAATAAACTGATATTTGCAACCATAAAATCCCCATTGATGCCTCCAAATCTTCAAATACAATACAGTTATATCCATTCTAATGTAGTTGCAGATTTTAACGATGTTTTTTACATTAATTATTATTGAAATCAACATCAGATGGAGGAATTGCAATATTACTCCACGGAAACTATAGTCCCAATATATGATAAACAATAATTTATTTATTCTCGTCTAGATTTGAAATAAAACCTGAAATTAAATGGTCCAATATAAATTAATTCAATTTTTTTTAAAATAAAAACATTTTGCATGAACGAGATTTTAAACCAAAAAGTGCATGTCATTATACCAAGCAATACAGCGCCAAGAACAGGTTTCCGACTGTCAGTCAGATATAAAGAATATTTTCAATTTGTTGAGGATTACTATACTGGAAAACATGGTAGCGTAATATTGGCATGTGAGTTTTTTTCTGCTGAATGTATAGTAACAGCTGAACAGACGGTTAGTTACTTGTCAAAAGCGTGAAACTCCATCAGTTGTGTATTCGGTCTCGGAGATGGCAACACGATTCGTAGGAAGTAGAATTTTCTGTAGGCCTTATGAGAGGACATTCAGAGGCGACGCCAAATCATATGAATTATTGTGCGAATATTTACGGATTTCCATCGATTTCAATGGCAATAATATTATACTTGAGTTGGAAGGCTAAACGCCTGGAAAATGTCCATGGGTTAATTTCTAATTCAAAATGTTTACTCTGGACATTTGACGGATGCCACACAGCCGATTTTCATCTCTGGAACTCTACAAATTTACTAGTATGAATAAAGGAATGGAATTAAATGCTATTTTAGCTTACTTTTAATGGCTGAAAAATATCTGCTGGAGTTTGAGAAGAAAGCAACGGATTTTCGTAAACATTCGCAGAGAAAAGGAGTGTGAGATGGTAATGGACTGCTTGTACAGGAAGGTCTGCTTTTGGCTAAATGTCAGTTTACGTTTGTGAATGTTAAAGAAACTTCCTGTTTTACTTTTTGATGGCAATGTTTGGTATCGGAGATAACATTTAAATTGTGTGTAGCATAGGCGCTGTCGTCTGCATGTCTACATGGCGCCAATCAATTTCTGCTTGCGGAGTTTCTCTGTTATTTATGTAAGAAAATACCTGTCTCAACTCCTCGTCGCGATTTTGTGGATCTCTTTCAACATGTGTCATCACAGGCCGAACGTTTACAGTCAGTCAAAGAAGTTGAAGCGATGTGTATTGCCTCCATTTTATTTCATAAACAAACGTGTAGGAATCGTGTCAATTTCAGGAATGTCAACCGTGAAATCTATACCTTAAAAATTATTAAATTAACCAATCAGATAACAGGATTAATGACAAACTACATTAGAATGGTAAATAGCATACCTTAAAATATTTATTTTAATCTAACTTATTTTATATACGCATGTAATAGTAAGTTGATAATCAACATGAAATGCTTCTTAAAAAATAAATGTTCAGTAGCAAAAAAAAACAACTACAGGAAAAATTATAAGCAGACATAAAACAAGCCCCTCAAAAAAGATTATTTACAGGGCATAACTGTATGTCTTTGGCTTTGCGTATTTCTTTATTTTTCAATATGCAACCCCTCACAAACAAAAATCCAAAGGAATAATGATTTGGCTCGTCCAAGGATTTGTACATTAAAATCCGAATTGTTGTATCTCATTTGCGGTTTGTATTACATTGGATTTTCTTTCTCTTTCAATATGCAAGTTTCGACTAAACAAAAATAAACGAACCTCGACAGAGTTCATGCAAGGACCTATAGTATGTAAAATATAAATAAAAAAAAAGTTGTTGAAAAAATACAGACTCACTTTAAAATTGGAGATACAAAACCCTAGTGGTTGAGCAGATGTAGATGCCACTGCATGAGGAGAAATTGAATGAGTATTTTATCCCAATAAAAAGTCATTTTTACGGTATTCTGGTCCCATGTTTTATGCTTGAAATACTTTACTGTTGGACCATTATATTTGTATTTGTATGCTAAAGTGAACATATTTCTTCGTAACAAGGAAAAGAAAATAACATTAAAAATGTATTTAGACAAATAGATCTATCAGTAATTTAGATGGTGAGAACATATGCATGTGTTCTTTTTTCATATTTTTTTTATATTTCACAACAATGATAAGCAAACGAAAATCAAAGCAACAAGCCAAACGGGAAAATCGAAATAGTAAAGAAACTATAATTTGTTTATTCAAATTTTTTTTTTATCCAAGGTAGTTAATATTCCATTTAAAACTATTACTTTACTGGTATATACTTTTCGATTCATGTAGACACATCTAGCTCCATTTACATGCAAAAAATATACCGACACGTATGTTAAGATACCCACTCGTTAATTAACACACAATGGTTAAGCGAATATGCATTTGAGTTTACAAGAATCTTTTTAGGGTATGTATTATTAAAAGCAGTAAAATGTTTTTTACCAGAGAAATAAAAAACTGATGTCTCTGCTGTAACTGAGCAATACTGAATTAAATATACCAATTTATTTACCCTCCATCATGGAAAAAACGCCGCTTATATAGATAGTTGTTGCATTTTTTCCGGACAATTTGATATTGATTAGGGAGTAATAGTGAAAAATTTCATTTTTTCATTTTGGTCATCAGCATATATGAAGCTTAAAAGCATTTTGTCAAGTTAGTGACTTCAATTATTGTGTTCAAGAGTTCTGCCATTACAAAATTAATGAAGAGAAATGGCATGCTAAGCTTATGATTCAAGATCTTGTGATGAAATTGAAACAAAGGATAAATGGCAACCAACAATCCCATCTATCAGGAGACATTTCCAGTGCAATGCATATGCTCTTGAAAAAGGTGAGCTTGTGTACTGTCAATCATGAGTTTTTATCCGTAATCCCCGCAGAATAGTTTTAAGATTACCATTACTTTGTCTACGGAGGTCCATATTTGAGAAACTATGTTATAGGTTGATGCTATTTTGACAATTAGGCCAGTTAGGGCTTGCTATATGGTGTGAGGTTCCTCACTGTTAAGACCGTACAGGGACCCCTAGATGCTTTGCTTTTGGTCGTTTTAATCTGGATATGGGTTGTTGTCTCCTTGACATTTACCCCATTTCCTTTCTTTTTCATAATGAATGTATCTTTGGTACTTGTACCAAAATACGACTGGCACGGCCTACATTTTAATAGAGAATCATGAAAAACAACAATGTATTTATAGAGACTTTTCTCATGTGCATATACTCCATATCCTTTCAATTTATATTTCAGACTTGAGTTTATCTCTCCTGCAATGTGGAGTCCGTAAAAAGATAATGAAAGGGACGAATGATCTTTGCATTCCAGTTATGGTGTACTTGTTCGTGAGCAAGTTACGCGTATAGATATACCGTCATACTTTTGGCATTTATTATTTTTGTAATTCTGACCACCTGGTTACAGCACCCACATCTCACTATTTTTCCTTGCCAAGTGTTTTGCAATCGACTTGATGAGTGTTCTCTGTTTGTCTTTATGTTTTGATCGTCCATCTGCTTAAGAAACTAGTGCTTTTGTCGGGCAACGATTGACAGTAATTGTAAATGCCTTCTGCCAATTTAATTTATGGTTGTTGACAATCCCACATCCATGACAAGAAAATACATGGATGGATGTAACGTAGATCGCCTTATAGAAATGAAGTCCACCCGCTCAAACCGCCGCTAGGGGCCGTCTTAAACTTATTATGAGGTATATTACCATGTATTTGTAGAGACTTTGTCTCATATGTATTTACTCCATATCCTTTCATTGTTTATTCTATTGATAATTCTCACTTTCTACAATAGTTGGTGGAAGATATTTGTTAGATGAATACATATTATGTGGTACTCATTATCTGTACCAAAAATTCTCTGACTTCAATTTTTTACATGAATTAAAAAACAAAATCGCAAAAAAAATGATTTAAATACATGTAGTTTGCTTCAGATATTGTTTACTGATCATGTGGGCGCTGCAAGGCAATTCACATCTCTATTATATAGTAGCAGTTTTTATTAGATTAGTTTATATGAATGGACCCTCATATTCAGTTGTTTTTGATAAAATCAACCAATCATAGAGGAATAGTTCTAATTCAGTACATAGATCTTGGGGGAAGCCAATATAATACAAACCAGAGGCTCCCTGGAGCCTATATTGCTCACCTGGCTTTCAGTTGCCACAATCAAGCTAACATTGTAAATTATACAGTTGAACTTCAGTCTCTCAAACTTTGGTAGAGCAAACACCACCATTAACTTTGACTCTTTGTTAAGTCTGATCATGTTTTACTGTACTTCTTTGTTGGGCTTTTTTGACAAATTGTCTTGCTAAGTACCACTTTCGACACCAGTTTTGAAGTCGAGACATCATTTGGTAAATGGCAGTCAACAACAATTATATCTTTAAGTTACGACATCAATATCTATTTGGAAACCAAATTTCATTGAAATCGAACAATGTTGAATTTTCCCACCTTTTTGGCGGCCATTTCGAAAATGGCAGTCAACAAACAATTTTCAACACCGGTTTTGCAGTACTGACATCAATATCCACTTTGAAACCAAATTTCATTGAGATCAGATAATGTTGATTCGGCAGCCACTTTGAAAATGGCGGTCAACGAACAATTTTCTACAACAGTTTTGAAGTTGTTACATCAATACCCTTTTGGAAACCAAATTTCATTGAAATCGGAGAATGTTGAATTTTCCCGCCTTTTTGGCGGCCATTATGAAAATGACAGTCAACAAACAATTTTCAACACCGACATTGCAGTAGCAACATCAATGTCCACTTGGAAACCAAATTTCATTGAAATCAGACAATGTTGAATTTTCCCGCCCTTTTTGGCGGCCATTTTGAAAATGGCGGTCAACGAATAATTTTTAACAACAGTTTTGAAGTTGCTACATCAATACCTTCTTGGAAACCAAATTTCATTGAAATCTGACAATGCTGAATTTTCCCCCCTTTTGACGGCCATTTTGAAAATGGTGGTCAACGAAAAATTTTCAACACCGGTTTTGAAGTCGCAACATCAATATCTATTTGGAAACCAAATTTCATTGAAATCGGACAATGCTGAATTTTCCCGCCTTTTTTGGCAGCCATTTTGAAAAGGGCGGTCAACCAATAATTTTGAACATCAGTTTTGAAGTCGCCACAGCATTGCAAACATTTTATCAATTGACACTTAACCTTTCATCTTCTATACTTTTGGTCAGATTTTTGATATCTGTAATGGTTTTTGAGTTATTTGGAAAAAACAGCAATTTACCCCTATGTTCTATTTTTAGTAACAGCAGCCATGTTGTTTGGTCTTCGGACTAATTGAACATAATTTTAAACTGCATTCCCTGGTGATGCTTCAGGCCAAGTTTGGTTACAATTGGCTGAGCAGTTTCAGAGGAGAACCTTTTTTGAAATTGTTGACGGACGACGTACGACGGACGCAAAGTGATGGCAAAAGCTCACATGGCCTTTTAGACCAGGTGAGCTAAAAATAAGTCCGCTTTACATATATTTTAAGCATTATGGACTAAGATTAAAGTTTCTGTTAAAGTCACTTTTAGATTTGCGTTCAGCCAATGGAATCTATTGAAGCATTACACTTTGTTTTTTGTACTTTTGGTAACAATATAAACAACAAATTCTGGTCAGAACAATGCCACTGTATAATTTTCTTATACAACAAAATATATGTAAAGTAAATGCACGTGCCAAATGAATGAAATACCATAAAACATGCGTCTGGCGGCAATATTTGATCCCATAGATAAATAAGGACCTGGTAAATATCTTCTGACCTTTAGATTTCAAGGTAAAACAAATGTTTGGTTGATGATTGCTGACAAAATGTCATAAAGTTATATCTGGTATATCAAATATCATTCCTGATTAAATCGTATGAAATGAGGATATTTGCTGTCAAAACCTTGCAAATTTGAGTTTCATGACCGTGTGATGGTATGTCAAGGTCATATAGCATATATCAAGGTATAAAAGCATGTTCATCTTAAAACAAACAAGTATCCAACATCATTACAGTCTACTGAAGATAGGCTAAAATACAAATCGAAATACATATTTCGGGCTGTATTCTGACAAATAATTGACCTTGGAAATTTGAGTACGTGATCTTGGGATGGAATGTCAAAGTCATATAGTATATCCTAAGCATTTTCATTTTAAAATGAAAAAAAAAAAACAATATCAATACTATATACTAAAGAGGGACTAATATACAAGTAAAAATAGTTATTTTCATTAATGTCCAGTTGTTGATGTCGTTACGAAGTTGTCGACATCGAACTGTCGGCAATGTTGTCACGATGTCGTTATGTTAATGCCTACATCGTTCTTTATCAACGCCAACATCGCCGACATCGCAATTTCGTCACGATGTCGTTTTGTATTGACAAAATCGATCTTTATCAATGTAAAAACCGTCCACATAACGATTTCGGCAATGTCGTTGGTGTCGTCACGATGTCGTTCCTCTATTGACTGCATCGTCCTCTATCAACGTCAACATTGTCGACATCGCAATGCCGGCAATGTCGTCACGATGTCGTTCTTCTATTGACTACATTATTCTTCATCGCCGTCTTTGACGACATTGTCCGTTATAGATGTAAACATCGTCAACATTGACGACATCGCAGTTGTAGAAAAGTCGTCAATATCTCTTTCTAGGAAATCAAAGGAAGCTAAATATTAATTGTCAAGTGCATGTTTATTCTTGAAGATATCACTGAATCGCAAAAATGTTATAATTAAGAGTTTATAGAAAATATTTTAAAAACAATTAAAAGCATTTTGGAATTTCCTTTTACTAACGAGAACAATTTTTCCTGTCAGAGTCCTGCAGTACTTATGGATAAAAATGCTATTAAAGTTTTGGCAGTCCTTTACAGAACCAGTAAATGACAGGGCGATGTTAACATAATATAGGTGGAATACTAGTAAGCAAGTAGACAAGGCAGTACAGATATCGCCAATATAACGATGTCGGCGATGTTGACAAAATGCAGGCGGGAGTAACGCTGTCAATAATGTTCCAATATCGTCAACATAACCTTGGCTTCCATGTAAACATCATATAAGAGGATGAAACGATTCCAACGATATCGTCCCGATATCATTAATATTGCGATGTTAACACTATCGGCGATGTTTACAACGTGTAAAAGGGATAGAAAGGATGTAGACAATGTCGTACCGATATTGTCAAAATTGCAATGTCGACAATGTCGGCGATTTTGAAAACACGTAAGAAGTACAGTAGCATCGATGTGGACATGCAATAAGTTGAAACGATGTAGACAATGGCATACCGATATCGTCAGCATTGCAATGTCGACAATATCGGCGATCTCGATTACTTATAAAAGATAGAAATAAATAAATACCGAAGTTACTGTGAATTTTTATTCTGCATATACGCATTTCGACACGATTTAGACAATGTCGTACCGATATTTTCAACATTACGAAGTCGACAATATCGGCGATGTTGACAACATGTAAGAATTATAACCGATGTAGAAAATGTTGTATTTATATTGTCAATATTGCGATGTCTACAATGTCGGCGATGTTGACAGCATGTACGACGTAGAAACGATGTAGACCATGTCGTACCGATATCGTCAATATCACAATGTCGACAATATTGGCGATGCTGACAACGTGTAAGAATTAGAAACGATGGAGACAATGTCGTGCCAATATTGTGACCATTGCGATATCGAGAATGTCGGAGATGTTGACATATTGTAAGAAGTAGAAACGATGTAGACAATGTCGTACTGATATCGTCAACATTGCAATGTTGACAAGTCGGCGATGTTAACAACATTTAAGAGGTAGAAACGATGTAGACATTGTCGTACCGATATCGTCAATATCTCGCTATGGACTTGTAAGTAGAAAAATCGATTATGACAAAGTCATGCAGATAACGACAACATCAGGGTGTTTCATAAACATGAATGCCTCCTTAATCTATCGATTTTGACAATATTGATGATGTCGACACAACATCGTGTTCTGCATATAGCTTGCTATTTTGTGGTTTACTAACAAATATGAAAATAACTACTGCTGGAAATTTCAAAATTAAATATTTTTGAAAAACGGAAAACACTTTTTTATTTTCATATTCTTAGGATAATATACTAAAAATATACTAAACTGCAATTTCAGCAAGTTTAATAAATTTCCATGGATCAATTTTTTGTAATTAACCATTAAATCGGGGTAAAACAACGGCAGTAGAATACCGAAGGAACAATGGAAGCGATGACTACAAAAATCGATGTCCCAGTTTCTGGAATTGTCATTTTTAATGGTTTTTTGTTGCCATGAAAACCAAATTTAGACTGAAGTCATTTCATTGCTTTAAAGGTTGCATTGACACATTAACTTATCATGGATATGGTAATAAAACTTCAGGTAATTCGTATTTTATTTTACACTCATTTTGCCATTTTGACAGGATTTTTACGCCATTTTTTGGGGCATGATCGGTTGCCATAGCAACCAGGCAACTGCTCAAAAAGAAAACGATAAAACATATTTTGTTGTAAAGATTACATAAGAACTTTTTATACAAAATTTCATCAAAATCGGATACCCCACCTTTCCAGCCATATGCCAATTTTTTTATGCACACATACGCTTGGTCAAATAATTTTGGATCTATGCATCAAATGTAGATTACAAGATAAATATTTTCATCATTACACTTTATAATCCAGTAATAAGGTCTAGGTCTATACCTAGGTCTCGGGTCAAAGTTTAAAATGACCAAATGCCCAAATGCACATTTTAGGTGGTGATCGTTCTTCCTGTGAAGTTTAAATGAGACTTGGCAAGTAGTCATTGGGAAATGTCTTTGACAAGATTATGCCAAGAAAAAGTTTGGAGATGATAAAAAATGCAAACACAAAAGTTGCCAAAAACAAGAATACATTCCTTAATATTCTTTAAAAGAATATTTTTTGTTCAATTGGAAAATTTACAACAGTTACTGAATTTAAGACTCGGAACTGAAATTGACATGACGTAACCTAGCAACGAAATTGTTGTTGTTATGAAATCTTATCTATGTTGCATATCATGCTCTACAATTTAGATATAAAAAAATATTTTTAACGTAAATAAAAGCATTCATATGAGTTTTATTCCTTTTCTTTTCTTTTTTGGCTTCAATTATAACATATAACTAAGCAGTCATATAAATCAGAAATACAACCAGCTCACATTCATACCGCTTCGATTTTAAAATATCCGTATTTTATATTTTTACAAAAGATTATTTGTATTAATTCATAACCTTAAGAGCAACTTGTATTAATAAAACAACGAATGTCCATTTATGTGAGTTTGTATGCAGTTTTTCGACATATTCTAATTCTGGTGTCAAACCCAATATTGCCCTCTAAGAGCCGCCTCGAATGTCAGAAAACGCTTGTTAAATATATTAGAATCGAAATAGATTTTTGCAGTTGGGCTATATGCGAATTAGAACATGGTCAGACCTTATATTTGTCTTCATTTTATACCTCGCTATCGCGCTCGGTATAAAATATTGACAAATATAAGGTCTGCCCATGTTCTAATTCGCATAAAGCCCGCTTGCAATAATCTATTTCTTAAATATATATTTTCGAAATTACATTCTATCATCGATCTATTACGGTTTACGAGTTTATTCAGTTACAAGGTGTACGGTCAAAGTTAAAAGAAAAACAATGACATTTGACCTTGGTATTTAAAATGTAACACATATTACCTAAGTTGAATTATCTGGTTGACTATAGATTTTTGGTGTTTTTGTACCAGGGGACTGTTATGACATACGAATGGAATAAAAAAGATAACAGGAAACACCTACAATGGCCGAAAAACATAGCCACATGCCAGAAAGTAAATAGGAACAGCACAAGAAAAAAACCCACAATAGAAATACAAAAGACAAACATAAACAACGATAGGAACTCGGGACAGCCGGACTTGGTACCGGCACTAGCAAAAGCCAGCGGTAGGGTTAAACCGGTTTATGGGTACCCAAACCCAAAGCACTTTTGCTTTTAAAATTTATTGGCTATTTGTACGGTTATCCGAGATAATCTAATAAGAAGATATTTGGTCAACGTTCAAAGTGACCAATGATGGCGGCCATTTTGAAAATTATAATTACCGATTTCACCCTCGGGATGGGATGGACATCTACCTTTCTTTTGACGTTTGGTTAAGATTTTACAAGCAGTCGCCGAGAATTTGGTTGGACAAGAAGAAGAAGTGGTGAAATGTTAAAATTACGGCGCAAAATCAATAAATTCGCTAAAACTTTGTTTGGTCGACTTAAATAAAATGGCAATTATAACTAAAGAATAAAATAAAAAAAAGAACAGTATGATGCTTCAAAGTAAAAATTATACTTAATTGGCACAGTTGTGTCGTCTATATAGAATGTTCGATGCAACATTGTAACATACAAAAACAAAAGCAATCAGTAGTATTAAACCGATTTTCCGATGTATTACTATGTGTTTTATGCTCCATATTGTTGTGAAACTTTTGGTTAGAATTTGACAAGTATACAGTTTCTACTTGAGATCAGATACGCAATATAACGGTAAAGTGTCTTTAATTATGTGTAGATATAATCATGTTCGTGTAATATTACACTAAAACTAGATTTACTTTTCAACAGCACAGCAGGTGATATAATAATGAGAATTCGATCTGGAATGTAAATTACGATGAGCACGCATGCAATAAACCATTCAATGTAAACATTACGTGTGAATAGCAACAGTGAATGCAACTCACTAAATTATTGATATAATTGTTTTCAAATGACATAATTAACAAAGAAACATGCATTTGCTAATTTATACCACATTCATATGCATGAAAAGAAGTCGTCAAAAATACAATTCGTCGAAACTTTATATATACTTTAAATTTATTTACAATAGTATTTAAAATCCGAATAAAGACCCATAAGAACTAGAATTGCATAACGTTATATCGCAAGATCTTTCATGAATTACAATATTCAAGATATAATGTCGTTGTTAAATAATGACGGTACCTTAGCGACGTTAAGACAACGATTTTCATAAGGGAAGATAGTCAAATATTAAATACTTGAATAGATATAAATATCAGAATGACACAAAAAGCTATTCGGAAACAACATATATCCTCGCACTCCCTGTTTGACACAAAAAAAAAGTTGTACAATACTCCGGGCATTTGTTCTTAATATGTTTGCAATCAAACTATTGATAGTCGTTTGGTTTACTTAAAGAATCCTAAGATATATGGTTGTTAGGCAGAAATCTAAAAACTAGTTTGTCTTTGAGACCTTCGGGAAATTTGTCAAAATTGGAATCAAATACCTTTTATGTGCAATTGGTAAAAATGCTTGTCACATACCTAAAACAAACTATGTAAGTATGGTTCCTAGGTAAAACATAACAAAAATGTATTTGAGAATTTCAAGAAATCAATCAACGCATAGGAATCAAATATTTTTGAAATAAAATTGATGAAAAAAGTGTGTTCTTAACGAAACAAATAACTAAGTACCGAAGTCACTGTGAATTTTGATTCTGCATATGCGCATTTCGACAACTTATGTCTCTTCAGTGCAGATAAAATCTAAACGTTTGGAAGACAATAATGTCAAAGATGTTTAAAAACTGATAGAGAACAAATTACCAGATATGATCTAAATAGAAAGCCAAAATCATCTAAGGACAGAGCTTTGCATGAGGGAGATACTCCTTAGTTTCAACAGAATTTACAAAAATTAGATATTGTAAGGTTCCAAATAGAATCGGCTTTCGGGTCAGCACCGAAGTACTGACTACTGGGCTGGTGAATACCCTCGGGGACTAACAGTCCACCAGCAGAGGCATCGACCAGGTGGTAACAAATAACTAAATACCGAAGTTACTGTGAATTTTGATTCTGCATATGCGCATTTCGACAACTTATGTCTCTTCAGTGCAGATAAATCTAAACGTTTGGAAGACCACATACCTAAAACAAACTATGTAAGTATGGTTCTTAGGTAAAAGATAAAAAAAGTATTTGAGACTTTCAGGAAATCAATCAACGCATAGGAACCAAATATTTTTGAAATAAAATTGATGAAAAAGTGTGTTCTTAACGAAACAAATAACTAAATACCGAAGTTACTGTGAATTTTGATTCTGCATATGCGCATTTCGATAACTTCTGTCTCCTCAGTGCAGATAAAATCTAAACGTTTGGAAGACCATAAATTCAAAGATGTTAAAAAACTGAGGCATCGACCCAGTATAAAGTCAAAGATGTTTAAAAACTGATAGAGAACAAATTACCAAATATAATCTAAATAGAAAGCCAAAATCATCTAAGGACAGAGCTTTGCATGAGGGAGATACTCCTTAGTTTTAACATAATTTACAAAAATTAGATATTGTAAGGTTCCAAATAGAATCGGCTTTCAGGTCAGCACCGAAGTACTGACTACTGGGCTGGTGAATACCCTCGGGGACTAACAGTCCACCAGCAGAGGCATCGACCCAGTGGTAACAAATAACTAAATACCGAAGTTACGGTGAATTTTGATTCTGCATATGTGGATATGTTTAAAAACTGATAGAGAACAAATTACCAAATATGATCTAAATAGAAAGCCAAAATCATCTAAGGACAGAGCTTTGCATGAGGGAGATACTCCTTAGTTTAAACAGAATATATAAAAATTAGATATTGTAAGGTTCCAAATAGAATCGGCTTTCCGGTCAGCACCGAAGTACTGACTACTGGGCTGGTGAATACCCTCAAGTACTAACAGTCCACCAGCAGAGGCATCGACCAAGTGGTAACAAATAACTAAATACCGAAGTTACGGTGAATTTTGATTCTGCATATGTGGATATGTTTAAAAACTGATAGAGAACAAATTACCAAATATGATCTAAATAGAAAGCCAAAATCATCTAAGGACATAGCTTTGCACGAGGGAGATACTCCTTAGTTTCAACAGAATTTATAAAAATTATATATTGTAAGGTTCCAAATAGAATCGGCTTTCGGGTCAGCACCGAAGTACTGACTACTTGGCTGGTGAATACCCTCGAGTACTAACAGTCCACCAGAAGAGGCATCGACCCAGTGGTAATAAATAACTAAATACCGAAGTTACTGTGAATTTTGATTCTGCATATGTGGATTTCGACAACATGTGTCTCTTAAATGCAGATAAAATCTAAACGTTTGGAAGACCATAAAGTCAAAGATGTTTAAAAACCGATAGACAACAAATTACCAAATATGATCTAGATAGAAAGCCAAAATCATCTAAGGACAGAGCTTTGCATGAGGGAGATACTCCTTAGTTTTAACAGAATTTACAAAAATTAGATACTGTAAGGTTCCAAATAGAATCGGCTTTCCGGTCAGCACCGAAGTACTGACTACTGGGCTAGTGAATACCCTCGAGTACTAACAGTCCACCAGCAGAGGCATCGACCCAGTGGTAACAAATAACTAAATACCGAAGTTACTGTGAATTTTGATTCTGCATATGTGGATTTCGACAACTTGTGTCTCTTCAATGCAGATAAAATCTAAACGTTTGGAAGACCATAAAGTCAAAGATGTTTAAAAACTGATAGAAAACAAATTACCAAATATGATCTAGATAGAAAGCCAAAATCATCTAAGGACAGAGCTTTGCATGAGGGAGATACTCCTTAGTTTTAACAGAATTTACAAAAATTAGATATTGTAAGGTTCCAAATAGAATCGGCTTTCGGGTCAGCACCGAAGTACTGACTACTGGGCTGGTGAATACCCTCGGGGACTAACAGTCCACCAACAGAGGCATCGACAAACAATTAAAAAATGGTTGCTAGGTAGAATTATAAAAAACGTGGTCTTTGAAACTTTCAGGAAATTACCATAACCAGAATCAAATATTTTTGAAACCCAATTAATGAAGAAAAATGTCCAAAACTTCACAAGCAATTTAAGCATGGTTATTAGGTAGATTTTCAAAAAAATAACTGGTCTTTGAGACTTTCATGAAATTTACAAAGATAGAAATCAAATATTTTTTTTGAAATCCAAATGCTGAAAGTGCTAGTCCTACACTACCTAAACAATTCAAGGTAGTATACCAAGGGAGGAAAAAAAAGTACTTGTTGTGATTGGTATGAACAAAACACAAGAATTATAATATTTATCATCAATGGAAATAAAACATCTTTTTGATCATAAAACTACACTCCTTCAATAAAACATTTAATAATGCCTGCATGAAAACATCAAAGAATTTGGACGATATTTTCAATTATGTGAATTAATGAACTCAGATAGTTTGCAAGAGAGGTAATTCATTCAATTTTATATTCAGTATTCAGGATTTTTTATGACTTTGTGGGCAGTTTTCGTAACGTTGTAAAAAAAAGGAGTCCGTGAATTTTTATAAAATTTTGATGTCACTCTGATGCATAGTGGATCTTTCATTTCAGAGTTTTTTTTTTTTATGAAAATTGAATCATTGGATTCTTATCTAGAAAAATTGAATGAAGGTGTGTTGTCAGAAATTTATTAATAATATACTTTCATTTGTACGGCAAATCAACAGTTAATGCATGCCCGAATCAAAATTCACAGTAACTTCGGTATTTAGTTATTTGTTACCTCTGGGTCGATGCCACTGATGGTGGACTGTCAGTCACCGAGGGTATTCACCAGCCCAGTAGTCAGTACTTCGGTGCTGACCCGAAAGCCGATTATATTTGGAACCTTACAATATCTAAATTTTTGTAAATTTTGTTAAAACTAAGGAGTATCTCCCTCATGCAAAGCTCTGTCCTTAGCTGATTTTGGCTTACATTTAGATCATACTCAGTCTGGTTATTTGCTCTCTATCAGTTTTTAAATATCTTTGTGTTTATGGTCCTCCGACGTTTAGATTTTATCTGCACTGATGAGACATAAGTTGTCGAAATGCGCATATGCAGAAATTAAATTCACAGTAACTTCGGTATTTAGTTATTTGTTACCTCATATTTAGGTCTACTACTTAATAGTAGACCTACTTGCCAGTTTGGCAATTTAGGGCTAATTTATGCCGGTATTGTTATTCATTTGCTACACAGAAGGATATGGTTCATGTTGGTTTCTTGATATAATCTAACAATCGTAAAATAGGAATGTTTCTGTAACCTTTAAATCAAGTTCTCCCGGTGAATTCCTTCTTTTTTTGCTTAAAGTATTTTAGTTTATAACTGTTTCATACTGCAAAAAAATTAAGAAAATTTAATTTGTGGAAAATGTTTGGGCTTTCTCGGGTCTAAAACCTTAAGTACGGTTGCTAGTAGAATTCCCTCAAAAAATTTTACCAAAATGGGATTTAAATATTTTTTAGATCCAATTCATGGAAAGGTTTGTAAAAAATAATTTAAAAAATAATTAAAACAAACAAACAAACAATTCAAGAACAGTTGCTAGGTACAATTAAAACAATAGTGGTCTTAGTTTCAGGAAATTAACCAACCTTTTAGAATCCTAAGTTTTCAGATTTTCTTTTTTGAAACACTTGACAGAATGTAAGATTATATGCCAAAATTTACAAGAATAAATGTTTTTGACATATTTAGGAGATTTACCGAAGTTACAAATGTAGAGTAAGTGAGAACCGAACTGTCAATCCAATACGAATAACAAATGTAGAACCGGAATCAAAATTCCAAAATCTTATTGCAGGTCTACAGAAAATATGCAAGGAGTCTTTAAAAGACTTAATCTCTTACTCAAAAATGTAGGAGGAGCTTGCGTCACATGCCATTTTTGTCAAAAATCTACATCTGGGGCGTTTGCCAAAAATGGCATCTGTCGGATTCTTGTTTGCATTAACATATATTTAAAACATCCAAAAGCCTTTTGCGCATCAACAGACTATATGCAACGATTTTTCAACAAAATTAAATTCCTAAATCCACAAATGAAGGCGGAGTTCACGTCACATGCATCATGTTTGAAAATTGACATCTTGGGCTTCTTCTTTGTATTAATACCAATTTAAAAATTTTGCTCATCTGCATCTTACGTGCAAAAAATGTATAGCAAAATTAAAACCTTATTTCAAAAATATAATGACTGTTTGCGTAACAGCGTCATCGTTTTGGACCGATCGGCAGACAGACTGACGGACAGACGGACAACGGAGGCGAAAACAATATCTCCGAACGTTTTTCTAAGAGTACGGGGATAGAAATATAAAAATGTTCAGGGTTTGATAAAACAAAAAATACGGTAATTTTAAAATAGGATTTAATTTCGAAATAAATGTTGCTCCTTTTGTTTCACGGAGGATATCTCTAGAACAGTGCATCTAAAACAAAAAATCGACCCCCGCTGCATACCTCTTAAATTTCAGTCAAAGGTATCTGTCTTACATTCAGATCTCTGAATTGATGGCGGTAGCTCTCATGCGTTCATGTTTGTTCAATATATATCTCTTCAAATCCCTGACACATAATTCAATTTATCAAAATAGTAATTGTGCAGTTCATATCTCCATCTCTATATAATTAGGCCCCCATTTTAAGTTTAGTTCATGCCCCGAATAAATTGAAGTCCGTGTACCGCATTAGCAATCACTGCACTTTGTAAAAGTACATTGCATAAACATTTTTGATTTAATCAAATTAAGCTTTAATTTATAAAAGTTCCAAATTTGGAGGTTATCATTTGCTTTGAAACAACGTATTTTCATTTAATAAATCATTCAATTTAGCATCCTTTCACGGTATAGGATCATTTTGGTTCCTAATATCGGCGATACCTGACTATTTCCAGTAAATAGAACGACACCTTTCAGAAAAAAATTACAAAATAGACGATACCTCTTGTCAAAGATAACAAAACCAAACGGAGCGAAGGAATAAGACTCTTCAAATAACAACTAACGGAACACCATAGTAATTACCTTCAGCGATCTTATCAATAACTAGATCAACGTACTACATTTTCCTCGAAAATCGTTAGTGAAATGTGTTTACTACGAAAGCCTAGAGGGGACTTCTTAATTATTAATACTTAATTCTTAATTCTGAATACTAAATTCTTAATACTCAATTCTTAATTCTGAATACATATTTCTTAATACTTAATTCTTAATTCTTAATGCTTTATTCTTAATTCCAAATAATTAATTTTAATGAGGTTGTACACTCTGCACGTGACACGCATATTTGATCGATCAATTTCATACATGTATGTCTACGAGTAAAGATCATACTTTAAAAAATGGGGTTGATTGATTCAAACTTTTAGTAAGAAAATGGAACAGCTAAGTCAAAAAATGCAAATACTTTGAAACATAAGAATTTGCAATAAGAAATTTTTTAAAAAATCGGCGACAAATACACTAATTAACATTTTCGTTTATTTCTTAGTTGTTTATATTTTAAGTTAATTAAACAAGACCTACAGATTAAATGTGTAATACATGAAATTTATTTGGTTTTATTTCCTAAAACGTACATGTGCATGCCCTTGGGCATGTCTTTGGGTACCATACATGCCTCATGCACGTGTGTCATCACTTAAAAATGCAACAAATATAAATTATAAGATATTGGAAGTTATGGTTCTTTGAATCAATTTTTCTATCTTTATTTATTTTAACGCTTGCACAACTTATACTTGCTTAGTTTATTTTCTCATATTCTGGTTTTTTATGTATTTCTGTTCGACAATTTCGCATGAAATCTTATAACTTTGTGAAGAGTGGAGTTTGAAGGAGTTTATTTTTATCCCCCCCCCCGCAACGCGATGCGGGGATATGGTAATGCCGGGCGTCCGTCCGTCTGTCCGTCCGTCCGTGCGTCCGTCCGTTTGTCCGTCCGTCCATCTTGTAAGCGCTCTAGCAAGCTTATTTCTCATCGGATTTTTATAAAATTTATACAGTAGATTAAGTTCAAAGATGCCTCAAGCGAGTTCGAAGATGAGTCCTTGTCAAATATTTTTGTAGGAGTTATGCCCCTTTGTTACTTTGAAAATTGACAAAATTTCCTTGTAAGCGCTTTAGCAAATTTATTTCTCATTGTATTTAGATAATATTTACATAGTAGCTTTAGTTCATGGATACCTCAAGCGAGTTCGAGAATGACTCCTGGTCGAATATTTTTGTAGGAGTTATGCCCATTGTTAACTTTGAAAATTGATAAAATATTCTTGTAAGCGCTCTAGCAAATTTATTTCTCATTGGATTGGGATAATATTTACACAGTAGCTTTAGTTCAAGGATACCTCAATCGAGTTTGAAGATGAGCCCTGGTCGAATATTTTTGTAGAGGTTATGCCCCTTTTTAACTTTGAACATTTACAAAATTTCCTTGTAAGCGCTCTAGCAAATTTATTTTTCATTGGGTTTGGTTACTATTTACTCAGTAGCTTTAGTTTAAGGATGCCTAAACCGAGTTCAAAGATGAGCCCTGGTTTAATAATTTTTTGTAGGAGTTATGCCCTTTTTAACTTTGACAATGACCACAAATATGTGTGGTTTCAAATTTCTGGAGCGGCGGGGATATATGGCTACGCGTAGCCCTTGTTTATATAATTTTGAAGAGCCATATGCATTAAAATTTGAGTGGAATAAATTTAGTCTCTAGTCAATTTTTATAAGAAAAACTAATACATTCGAATAATGTGTGACTGGTGTTTTCGACATTTACACTTACAATTTGGGGTAATTATTTAATTTTGAGTGAATTAAATATACAAATATTCCGTAAGACATTACATTTTGACAAATATCTACTCGTCATCTAGCAATCATCTGATGCCATGAACTTACAGCTGTTATAAGTTAATTGAGTCGTATTTTCAGTGTAAACTATCTAAATTCTGTTCGTATTCTTAATTTCAAATCAACGAAATGACGCTAATATTAAATTGCCTTTTGCACAATGTACTACAATGTTCAACCTCCACTGTGCTGAACTTATCATATTAAACTATTCTGAAACCGTTCCCGTTACCAATCCAATAGAAAGAGGTAGAATTTATCCGTCATGAAAATTTCATAATTTTTTTTTCTTATCGAAAACCTCAATATACTGGATGATAGATTACATTCCTTTACAGATGTTTGGTTGAGACGTACGGAAGCCTGGGACTGCCACCTCATAGTGCTTATGTTTATTTGCTTTGTATCTGTCTAACGTCATTCTTTTCTGTGTTCTCGTTTTGGCCGTGTCTTTGGACTTTGATTTAGCGTATTAGCGCCACACAATAAATCATTGTTTTTGAATCGCAAAAAATAGACAAACACGTTCGATTACACGGTCCAAACGGGATAGAGAGCAATGAAGAGATAGAAAAGAGGGCGCAGATTCAAAGAGAAGCAAGAAGCGAACCGATTATGAGGTGGCGCGACCTTCGTCGGGAAATATTCAAAGTGATAGACGTTCGAGAGACGAAAGATAAGTATCAAATGAGCAGGATTCTAACGCTTTAGAGGAAAGGGACGAAAACCGAGGTCTGGGTTGCAGCAAGATGCAAGGTCTGATTTGACAGATGGACCAAATACCACGAAACAGGTTCATCTGCTCATGATTGACAACTTTAGGGTGAAAAAGACAAAGAAGAGCGATCATGAATACTTCGACTATGAATTAGTGATCCGAGGTGCGGAATTTTTTTTTCCGATTGGGGAAAAACTCATCGGAGAAAGATATTTGGTTAGAGAAATTGGCAGAAGGGATGGGAAACTAAGTGAACCTTGTGTTTGCAGGGCCAAATCTTAGCTGAAGGGGAGAAGGCTGGTGCAGATTACCCTTTCATCGTAATAGCTCTTCAGACAGGTTGCCGGAGTACCGTCTTCAACAGACAGCAGGGATTTATAGGTTTTGGCTAATCGCACGATATCTTAATTCTTCCTTTTCTTCTTGACTACTCGGTGCGAGACCAGTAATAGACCGAAAGGACTAGGGGAAGGCTAAGAATCTGAAGTGAAAGGATGCCAGAATACCCACACCAGTCAGAATAGACCCGATGGTTCCACTGGTCAGCAATAAAGTGCTCACGGAAAACTCTTTAATGACAATGGAGACGACCTTATTCAATTTGTTGTAGAATTTCAAGGGAGTTCCTTTTCCATGCATGTGATACAAACCAGCGTTTACTTCATCATCCAATTATTCATAGGAGCATGCCGATAAGGAGAATGCTCTTGACGGGGCTATAGGGACCAAGGATCAGTCCACTACCATCGTAAGACCGACGTTTGATTCAGCATACTTCACTACCCTTCGTGAGATATAATCAGGTCCCAGGGCTTTTGGGAGAGCTGTACTGACCAAATCAATCAATGTCCATACATCCAAAGCAGATAGCGCTACAATAATTAGCGCAGCAGAGGAATCCACTTTTCTGCACTAACTTGTTTTGGGTTCATCTCAATGACCATATCATTCTTTCCCCCTGGAAAGGCTTGGTGATGTCCTTGATCTGTCGCTGAATGAGGAACATCTTATGCCCACCGGATCGGTTTGAATGCAGCAGTCGGACGCCAACGGGGCAATCCGTCTTTGCTGCAAGCTAGATCTTCTTTGCCTGACCTCTTGTCAAGTTGAGAGCGTACTCTTAAAATCAATTTATTTATACGTCGCAAAGATGGAAGCGGTTGATGAGAAGCTTTTCCAGATCCATGGGCGACTATCTTGATCGGTCAGATAACTTTTTATGCAGTCGATCGTCAGGGTAAGTACACCAGATTCTTGGGGTCTGGATGATTTTCATGCCCGGATCGACAACGGGAATGAAGCTGTAATTTGCTGACTGCTTGGTGCCGTTGACGTAGTTATTTACAATGATGTTATTGATGCTGATGATATTGACGATGTACTCATCCTTCACGTTACCGTTCGTGCTTTGGTCGTTAGTATGCGCCAAGTGGGCGAATCAAAGCACTGTATTTAATCCATTGGCACACCGAAATCCACCAGTAGCTCCTGGCGAAGGTGAGCATGATCTCAGAATCGCACGGTTGGCATCGAGAAAGAAATTAGCTTTGTGCTTGCTGAGTCGCAGTTGTCACTTGATATCATCATTTATATCTCCGATATCGTAGGAGCAGTTCCTCAGCTCGACGGAAAACGACTGGCGCAATCGTTTGGGGAGAAGCATTAGGAATTATTTTGGGAAAGGATATTGGGATAGAGTAATACGTCTCCATATTCACGAGGGCAATCTCGTAAGATTTTTCCTCGCGCAGTAGGATGTGCGGGTTGAAATGATTCAAGATTTGACCAATATTATCATCCACAAAGACGATGAAGGAGAAGCTATGCTTTGGCTCAGTGTTGGTTGCAAAAGAGAAGTTTAATTTATCTAACCCTCCTAATTAGACGGATTGGAAATGCAGGATCCGATCGGAGATGACCTCGGCGAAGGCTTGGATATTTACTTGGACGTTGTGCTTGACGTCGGTTCAGATCTGGATATCAACGGTCCGCGCTCGACTGTTTCAGCCAATCGGACTGACGACTCCAAATGATGACGAATAAGGCATAGAGATCGGTGAAGTCGGAAGGGTTGACGCCAGCATTGCTCAACAGACTTTCCATGTTATAGAATCTCTGGCGGAATTTGGCAACCTCCTTATAAATCCTTACGATCCTGCATGGGGCAAAACGAGCATTGACGTCGACGACGGGGTAGCGACCAGCGTTGAAGGCACGTGGATAATTTGCAGTGGCAGTGGTCAAAGACGGCGACGTTGTGCGTCTTATCATTGTTCCTATTCGTTTGGTAATTTACGATGATCAATCGAGGTTTCTCACGTCCACTTTAAACGGCTATATGCCAGTAAAATTACGAGGAATTGCACTACCTCATGCAAAATATGCAATCGATCTTCGTTTTCTGTTGATGGAAGGGGTAACATGGGAAAAGAACCAGGAGACCTTGCTCAAGAATACTCTGGCATCATTCTCTGCAATTGTCAGCACCATATTGTCACCCGAATTGCACACCAGGAAGAACTCTTGCTTGAATCCGTACGTAGACCACCTTATCGAAATCATCGAAAGCGGGTTTGAGTACAATGGAGGAAAACTATCCCTAACAGGCTGGCTAAGCGATGATATACCCGTGGCGTGCTACAATTTTAACGTTATCTGCCTCGGCATTGGCCGTTGAATCCTTCGACCATAGCTGGTTGAGGCCTTCCGATTTGGAGAAGTCGGGATGCATTAGCATTCCCAGTATGTTGAGGTGCTCAATCTGATGGCTGTAGAGGAAAGCCGATACTTCAAAAGAGGAATATGATCCCATCATGGGCAAGAAATACTAGATCTGCGTCAGCGTATGCGGTCCCATTGTTTTTCTGAAGTGGGACACGTTATGAGTATTTGCCAGGGCTTTGATAAGAGCAGTCATAGCTAGAACAGGTCAGCTGAGAGCAGTCATGGCCAGAACAGACTTAAGTAGAACGGTCATGGCCAGAACAGACTTAGGTAGAACGATTATGGTTAGAACAGGTCAGAGCGGTCATGGCTCTGACTAGAACTATCAGGATTCTAGCGATGACCATGACTGGTCAGAGCGGTCAGAATTCTAGAGCAGACTTAGAGCTGTTCTAGAGCAGACTTGACAGACGGCTGGATTAACGAAAGAACGGACGGAGATAAAGGCACCATGATCATTATATATAGTCCACGAAAGGGGTATGATTCTACTTAAAAATATGTAAATTAGTTGAAAACATGAAGAAATGCATAACAATTTGGAAGGTTCTTTTTTCAAAAATAATGTGATAATCTGTTTTTAGGTACATATACCGCGACTGTCAGGAAAGTGACACCTTTTTTCTAGGCAAAATTACACACCTGTGGCTAATATGCAGTTTTTAGTTATAGAATGTATATTTTTTTCAAAATCGAACGTCACTCGAGGGAAGGTCCTATATCAACATTTTGAATTAGTTTGAAAATTAACTCAGACTCGATTTGCAACTCGAAGATAAGGGGATGACCATTTGACGACAATTTGATTTGAAAAAAAGGGGGGGGGCTTGGGTGGTTTTTAAACAAATATTTTAAATATATATATGTCAGTGAAAATACCTACTGTAATTCTACTTGTCATGAAAATAAATTATTCGATTTTGATACAGATACATGTAAATACTGTTATGTGACATTTGGTGAACATGAATAATTTGTTCATGATTTTTCATGAAACTAAATGAATTTCTGAAGTCAAAATACCCCGCCTCTAAAAATCAAATAATCGTCTCACAATTAAAACTATAACTCTAACTTTCACTCACATCTTACTCTTACTCGCACTCGATTGTTAGTCATAGTAGCTGAAAAATAAAACCAGAGACTCACGTGAGTGGGTGTTTTAAAATTCCCATCTTCCTTGAAGAAAGCCCATTTATATCAATGATCGAGCAGATCATCATCCAATCACGGCGGATTCAAATTTTACCGACCATTGAAATAACATAATACCGAAGTTGCTCTTAATGTGGATTCTGCGAATGAGCATTTCGAATACTTATGTCTTCAGTGCAGATAAAAACCAAAATATTGGAATCCATATACCAAAATAAGTGTAAAGACTGACAGAGATCAAATTCCAAATAAGATTTAAGTCGAAAAGCCAAAATCAGTTAACGACAGAGCTATGCAAGAGGGACAAATTCCTTAATTTTGGAAAAAAAAATGTTAAATTTAGATATTGCAAGTTTTCAGATAAAATCGGTTTTCGGGCCAGCACCGAAGTACTGGCTACTGGGTTAGTGAATATCCTCGGGGACTAATAGTCCATCAGCAGAGGCATCGACTCAGTGGAAATAAATAGCATAATGCCGAAGTTGTTGTTAATTTGGATTCTGCAAATGCGCATTTCGACACTAATATCCCTTCAGTGCAGATGTGGACTATAAAAATCAAAATATTGGAAATCCATATGCCCAAATATGTGTAAAGACTGATAGAGATAAAATTACCAATAAAATCTAAACAGAAAAGCCAAATCATCTAAGAACAGAGCTGTGCAAGAGAGAGAGAGAGAGATACTCCTTAGTTTTAAACAAAATTTTGTTTAATTTTGATATCTAAATTAAATATAGAAACTGTTTCCAAGATGAAGAAGTTGTTTTTTTAATACAGTCCATAGATAAAAACAAAACAAAGAAATCCCTTCTATTGCTTAAACACTGATAATGAACTTTTCGATTCCCATTTTGTTGATAGTGCAGCCAATTTTGATTGCAGTAAAAGCAAAGAATCCATTTCAGGTTAAGAACAAATGTGGACGATTATGCAGTTTTTCTGGAGAAGCTCGAATTTTCCAAAGTAGTGAAAAAAATTAAAGGGAGGCAGAAAAACATATTCTTTATTGCAAAAATACTGGAACACAATACTTATTGAACAAAAAGAAACGCTTTAATCTTTCATTGTCTTTCTGGAACGAACATGAAATTTCCCACATAGTCATCATGGGATGTAATTTACCTGTAATTTACTGAGTAATAATATCGAATTGTCAAGATAACTTGCCTCAATTTACATGAAACTATATATAAATAGCATTATGTTATTAAAATAACACTTAACTTATGTTAAAATATCGCATTATTTCTACAACAAATATCACGTTAGAAGTATGGCAAAAAGTATTAAAATATAAAAATCTTTTAAATGATTATTAAGATTATTGCGATAGATACAGATATTTAAAAAAAAATTTGTGATAAATTTTAGTAATTGTGAAAATCTTTGCGATAAATTTTAGAAATTATGAAAATTATTGCGATGAATTTTCAAATTTATTCACTATATAAGCACTATGAGGTGGCAGTCCCAGTTCCGTAGAGACCTTTCCTCAGAAAAACTCATTTGTTCCCTGATGTGAAGCTCAAAAGTCTAACACTGATCATATCTATTGCATAACATTATTTGATCTATCAAAAAGACCATTGATACCTATTTCTTAATTCTTAATACTTAATTGTTATTTCTGAATACTTATTTCTTAATTCTTAATACTTAATTCTTAATACTTATTTTTATTTCGCTGAACTTGATTACTCTTTATTCAGGGGCCGACTCCGACCTACCGTTGGGTGTAGAGTTTTCTCACCGTTCATTGAAGATCTTATGGTGGCTTTGAGTTGTTATTACTCCCCTTTGGGTCGTTGTCTCTTAGACACATTCCCCGTTTTCCTTCTTTTTTCTATTAATTCTTAATTCATAATTCAGAATACTTACTTCTTAATTCTTAATACCTAATTCTTAATTCTGAAAACTTATTTCTTAATTCTAAATACTTAATACTTAATTCTTTATACTTTATGCTTAATTCTTCATTCTTAATACTTAATTCTCAATACATAAATTTTCTTATTATATTTTAAAATATAACAATGTTGCTGCTCTCTCCTTGTCTAGAGCTAAACCAGCATGGCAACGAAATTTGAAACCCCACTCGAACGGATTATATCTCGTGGCCTGAAGATTAACGTCGTGTTTGAGACTAGAGCTGAGCTCTTCGTTTATTTATGGACAAAACTCATATTCAACTACTATTTGCCACCCACCTCGCCAAGGTCTTCGTCATCTTGTTGAAAGGCAAAAACCTTCAGAAGCAAAGCGATGGTCTCGAAGATTGGAAGGAGAGACTTTTTACATCACCACCTGATGCTTCACTTTTTTGGAAAATTGCAACCAATACCGAAGCCAAACATGGGTTCCTCTTCATCGTCTCTGGGGACCAAAGCAAGATCTTGACCTGATTCAAACCATCTTTACATCTGCACGTGAAGAAATCTTACGAGATAACCCTCGTGACTCTGGAGACATACTACCCCATCCCTAATATCCATTCCGGGAATAATAATCCCGCTATTCCCCATACGATGTTGTTCACTGGTTTCCCGTTGCAGTGATCATCAGCTCCTGCGGCAACAACAATATCAATCATGAGATCCAGCAGCATCTGCGGCTGAACAAACACAAGACCATTATCTTTCTCCATGCTAACTGCCCGACTCTGAGAGTAACGGTCACCTTCACCAGAAGCTACCGGACCGGAGACAAAAGGCAAACGAGGGTTGCCCCGTGAGCGTCTGATTGCTGCATTCCGACCTATCTGGTGGGCATAAGATGCTCCAGTGCATTACTTTGCTATTGTAGAGCGGTACGGATGGTATGGTCTTAGAGATGAACCAAAAAGCAGGTGAGGTATAACGTACAGAAAGATGGATTCCTCTCCATGCTCGCAGGACTCGCCTCTGTTGTGCTACTTATGCTAGCCAAAACCGTGCTACCTGCTTTAAGTGTGGGTGCATTGAGTGATTTTGGCAGTGCAGCCATCCAAAAGAGGTTAGGTCCGGATTATACCTCCACAAGGATGGTAAAGAGTGCTGCAAAATTTTGATGTACTAAAAGAATTGATTATTAAGAAATAAAAATTAAGTAGCAAGAATCATTTGTTAATTGATTATTAAGTATTGAGTATAAGGCATTTATTATTTAGAATTAAGCATAAGGAATTAATTTTTAAGAATTAAGTTTTTACTTTTGAGTGTTACGAAATGAGAATGAAAAGTTAAGTATTAAGAATTAAGAATTAAGTATTAAGCATTAAGAATTAAGAATTAAGTATTAAGTATTAAAAATTAAGAATTAAGTATTAAGAATTAAGTACCCCCTCTAGGCTTTCGTAGTTAACTCTTTCCAGAAATGACAATTTCATGTTCTTAATGAGCAAATTCAGAAAAGCGGACATAAAAAACATTGATATTAAGACCTCCTTCCGGTTCATCATAAATTGATCAATATTTTCGCATCGATTGCTTCCGATTTTTTAATGAAAATTTTATATGAAACGATGAGCGCTATTTTAACATTTCACTTTGATAAATGTGTTCTTAATATGTTCAGACTGGACATGCTTGGTACTTAAATAAGACCATCTTCTTAAAATGACTAATCAATATAAACTTGATATATTCAATTGTTTGAGATTAATAGTTTCTTATATAAGACCATATTAAATATAAGGGTTATCTTCCACGAGTGTGAGAAATTCCGTCTTTTCCCGAGTGAAACGAGGGTAAAAGACGAAGAATTTCTCGCACAAGTGGAAGATATCCCGATTTTTTAAATTTTGGTCGAATATAAGAAACTATTTCTTCAGTAAAATACAACGAACTAGCTGAAGAAAAGCAAAACTTGCCGTTCCTTGTTGATTTTTTTTTGCTGTGACGTCAAATCATTCACGGAGTTTAGTATGGTAACAATTATGAAGTCGAACAAATCGGAACGTTGGATTGGACGTTTACCCATGTAAGACAGCTTCACGCGACCCTGTCTTCTATGGGCCGTCTTACATGGGAAACAACCATTTACGGAAGAATGAGTAATTCCAATTTTAAGGTATCGACTATCTTGAATTTAAGATCGATGCTCTCGTCATGCATTCAAAGCGGACCCCCATGTTACGATGACTTAAAAATTGCATTCCAGTGTTGCCACTTCAGTGCTCAATAGAAAAGTGATATAGGTTTCCTGATCTATGAAATGGTTAAAGGTTAAGTTATTTACAAATTTAGTTACGGCCAATAGGTGCGCTAAGATCTGCTATTGCGAGTTTTCTCAATCCCTGAAGAACACGATTATCTAACATTTCCCATAGGGGCCATTTTAAAAGTCATAAAGCCCATTTAAAAATTTTCAGTAGATGGTTTTAGACCATTTTTATATAATAATAAAAAAAAGAAACTGTGCACTGATTTCAAAATTAAAAAAGAATATCGTATTAAGCCAAAACCTCTGATATTCAATCCTAAAGGCATATTCTCTACAACGAAATGACCCCAACAATTATTGCCGCTGAAATGACGTTAAATTGACAAATCACAGACCTTATTGGCGAAAATTGGATAAACAAAATCAGAAGCCAGTGTGACAGACAGTTTCATTGATGTGTTTTGCAATTCATTGACCAACGGATGAAGTAAACGTTCAGAATGACAAGCGAGACGCCTTTTCAAAGATTGTACGCAACTGTAAACTCAGTACCGGTGAAGCAACAGGCAGGTTCTGTCAAGCAAATTTCCCCTTTTTAGTGTCATAAATCTGCATTTGATGTAAATTCAACCGAGACATTCGGCACATTTGCATTTAGTTGATTCAAGTTGTCAAAGAAAACGCTTGAAAGTTGTGTTGAACACTTTTTGTCTTGTAGGTTCAAATGAGAAATAATGGTTGTTTTTGCTGGTCCCCTGCTACGGATGCTGGTTTGAAAACAATATAAGTTGTGTGGTCTAAAAACTGTGCAGCATTCTTCAAGGAATATCGGATGACCGAAACCTATTGCTCTGGCAATTTTTATTTTATTTTTTTAAATTTCAATTCTTGAAGTTTAATTCTGGAAACTGTTGAAAAATTCTTATGGATTTTGTATATACAAGAACCCTCGAACCACCTTTATATTCATTTGATATTCATATTTATTGTATACCTGCATGAACAGTTCGGAAACGAATGTCAAACGAATATAGAACTGAAACAATTCCAGTTTGATATTCATCCCTGCGGCATAAATAGTTCGGGAACGAATGCCAAACGAATATCAAACTGCAAATGATCCCTGTTTTATGTCCATTTGACATACAAATTTGTTGTATGCTGCATGAACAGTCCGGAAACAAATGTCAAAGGAATAACGAACTGAAAACATTCCAAGTTTCATTTCCATTTCATATGTATGTACGTTCCACTACCAATAAATGACAAGGTTCAAGATCAGCGTGTTTACAATATCAGTCAAGCCATTTCAAACAAAGAACACGTGACAGGATATACAGGAAATTCCAATCGGGGAGTAAGTAGCCTTCCACATGCTATGATTTTATAGACTGAGTGCCAATGAAAACGCAACATTGATCTTTCTATTGTAAAAAATTTTCCTCGTCCAGCTAAATAATTTTTCTTTGTTAAATTACTAAGCCAAGTGTCTTCTTAAAATTTTGCTTCAATACATTTTAAATCCACTCAGGAGCATCCAAACGAAACGTGTCTTAAATGTTAAGAGCATGATTAGTGTCTTTGATGAAAGTTGGAAGATTTTCGACTATCGTGTGGAAAATTTCAAGAAGAAAACTGCTGATATTTTCAGTCGGACAACTACATGCTGAATCTATGGGTCTACCTGGATTCCCCAATTGATGAATTTTCGGCAGCATGTAAAACCGTGATGTACGGACTTGTCGAACCACGAGATGTACGGCCTCTTCCAGTAGTCGTTCGTTTTCGGTGGAGGTTTTGATGATTTGTTTTATTTTCAGATGGTTACTTTTGGTGTTGTCGCACTTAAGTTTGTTGTAGAACCTGGGATCAGCGAGTTGAAATTCACCCTCACAGATATAGTTTTGTGAGTACCAGGCCACTACAGCACCTCCTTCATCGGCGGGTTTTATCACAAGATCTTCACGTGATTTGAGATTATGTAGTGCTTCTTGTTCATTTTATTTAATCCATGAATTAGATGGACTTCAAATATTCCCTGGGTTGTCTCTCAAAATGCCTTGTTTTCCCACTTACAGACATTACTTTAACGTTTATATTTTGTGAACCAAGATAAATCATTCTGAAATTTTGTCAGCTTTTTTGGAATCTTTAGGGAATATTTGTGCAAATATTTTTTATGTTTAGAATTGAAATTCATTAAAATCTGTATTTTAAAATCAAAACATCGCATTTTTTTTTTACAAATTTCAACTCTAAACAACTTCTTGACAAAATTTGAAGTAAGAAGTTGAAGAATGAGGCAATTTCTCTTTAGTTTTTCGTTAATGTGATTGAAATGTTCGGACAATTTGTATTTTTTTTTTTATTTTGAACACTTAATCAAAAGCTGATGCTGTGGCAAAATTTCTAAAGTAGATTTAAAATGCATGGAAGCAAAATTTTAAGAAGACACTTGGCTTAGTAATTTAACAAAGAAAAATTATTTAGCTGGACGAGGAAAATGTTTACATTTGAATTATTATTTTTATCTGCAAAACTGTGACAGAAGCGTAATCCTCGTTTTTACGAAAATGTTGTTAAAAATGCCAGAAATTGATTAAAAGTCCCGAAAAGCTGGGACAAAACTTACATCCTTTACGTTAAAGGTGATATCGATAAGATATTTTGCTTGCATCCATTAAATTAGCATTGAGACTTATATACCTGAAAAAGTTGCCCACAAACTGGCCTCTCACTCATAATGCCGATGTTTTCTTAAATTTTTTGTGATTCTTGGCCAAACCCTTCTGAAAGTTTTGAGTTTGATTGTTCTTCCGTAGCGCGACAGTGTTCTACCAGTAGATTAGGATCCTTGAGCTAGCTGGCAGTTAAGTGGCGAGCACCTCTTGACCCATCTTTCAAAATTAGGTATTGTCTTTTTTTCTCCTTTCAAGATTGTTGTCATGGAGTTAGTAGTCTACCTGTATTGTTTTTTTTCACCTTTTTTTAATATTGAAACGAGACACACAAAGGGGGAATTTCGGTACCCATAAACCGGTTTAACCCTGCCGCTGGTACCAATTAATGAAAGGAAGATAACATGAAACACTTACAATGGCCGAACATTACAATCACATGTGACAATCAACCAGGGAACTGCACAAGAACAACAATAAAATGACAAAAGACAAACATAGATAACGATAGGAACTCGGGATGTCCAAGTCCGGCTGTCCCGAGTTCCTATTGTTGTCTACGTTTGTCTTTTGTCTTACATGTTTTTTTCCTATGTAGGTCCCTACCATATTATTGCATGTAATTATGATTTGCAGCCATTGTAGGTGTCTCCTGTTTTAATTTTTTACATACATGTGTTGTGATTTTCTGCCTTTTTTCTTCTTTTTTAGTTCATCATAAGTAAATATTAAATCAAAACTCTATACATAATATGAACGAGCTTAGAATTTTTGACAGCAATTTCCAGAGACAAGCATGAACAAGTATAAAACTAAATGTTAAATGCACTTATTGAGAGGTGGGCATTAGAATCATTGCCTATATATGTTTTTAAATGCATATTATTGTATAAGAAGTTCATTTCAATTTAAACTACCGTGACGCTATGAACATGTCCTAGAGAATTAACAACGTATGTAATGTAATATATATATATATATATATATATATATATATATATATATAGTTATAAATACTCTGTTCTTGGACTAGAGATAATAAATGCATTTTCATTGCATTACTAAATCAGGATAACAAACTTAGATAATTTAAAGACAACAAGAAAAGTAAGTTACATATTTATCATAACTTCAATATTTGTAGTTTTCATAATGAGAAAGAATTATATATCGATTGATATCAACTAGAGTTATGCAATTTCAAAATAAATAAACGAGCCTTTGGCCTAAAATTCTAAACCCTTAAAAATGCCACGGCTTCATTCCGTGTATGGCACTCGGTGGATGTCCTTAGTACTGGATTTGGCTTCCTATTTCGATGTTTTTGGTAATGAGTACTTCTTTGTTTACAATTTTTCGATTATGGCTTTCCATATCATTTGATTTTAATGCTGCTGATGAGAGGTTACTCCTTGAAACACGTGTACAGCATAACTAAATTTTCTGTTCATTTTTGCAACTTTTGTATTTTTGTATTTTGAAATTACATAACGAGAGTAAACAATTCTTCTGAGTTGTTAAAACTATATGATTTTCATAAAAAAAAAATGCAGTGAATATTTAGTGCGGAACTGCTGTTTTGGTTTCAAATAACAACACCGTTGCTGGGTAACGTTAATTGCAGCAAACTAGATTTCAAGATTGTCCATTGGAAACGTCGAAACAGTAATAGCACATCACGCGTGATGTGTTATTACTTGGCGCTCGACCAATGAAATTCCCGTTAAAGCGATTCAACAAGTTCATATCTAATTCCAGTACCAAAAAATAACTATTCGTGCAAGGAATAGATAATACTCGTGCATCATAAGAGAAATTCTTTTACTAAAGAATATGTTTTAAATTCAAATGTAACTCACAATTTTTATGTTTAGATCTGTTATCAAATAATACTTATCAAATCTTAAAGAGAGTCTGGCTTTTAGGTTATTGATTTTGGTAGTGATCTCTTATGATAAGCATTTGATAACTAATTGATCATATCGATTTTGATAAAAGAAAATATCATAATACACATGTATGAGTTTTTATGTTACGCAAGACGAAGTATGGTGACTTGCTGTTTTCCTACTTTGTCGCCTGATTTTTCATCTTGTATATATAAGTGTTCTTCGATAAATTTTTATCGGATCAATTATTTTGAAATGGCTTGATGTAATCAAATAAAATTTTGCATGAACCTAGATCAGCATAAGAAGCGCATTCAATAAAAAATATCAAAATTCCTAATTTCCAAAGACAAGACATATTTTGTTAAGAACCACACCGATTCAAATAAGAAGTATACTGAGACTGACGTAATCAAAATGTTAGAATTTTTGATCGACAATATTTTTGTTGAATTTGGAGGTCGTGTTTTCCAACAGACAATAGGGATTCCTATGGGAACAAACTGTGCGCCGCTTTTAGCTGATCTTTTCCCTTACTCGTACGAGGCCAAGTTTTTACAAGGGCTTATTCAAAGAAAACAAAAACATTTAGCCCAGTCCTTTAATTTCAGCTTCCGCTACATAGACGATGTACTTTCTCTTAATAATCCTAAATTCAAGGAGAATTTACATCAGATCTATCCAAATGAGCTTGAAATTAAAGAAACAACTGAAACACCTACTTCAGCTTCGTACCTAGATCTTTTATTGTATATTGACGAAGATGGACGTTTGAAATCTAAGCTATATAACAAGCGTAATGATTTTAACTTCCCCATTGTGAACTTTCCCTTTCTTAGCAGCAATATACCTACCTCTCCAGCCTATGGCGTATACATTTCACCGTTGATTCGTTACAGTCGAGCATGTAGTTTGTACAGTGATTTTTCAAACAGAGCAAAACACTGTCCCAAAAGCTGCTCAGTCAGGGATTTGTTCAACCTTTGTTAATTTCATCCCTCAAGAAATTCTATGGCCGTCATCATAGCATCATTGAAAAATATGACGTGTCAGTATCCCAAATGAAACTGGACATTTTCAGCTAGATTCACGTCTCCCCGGATTTGACTACCAACTTTGACATTTTCCCGGATCGAATCACAAACAGTGTGACGGGTGCTGTTAACAGAGCAGGGCGTGCTTACCCTTCCGGAGCACCTGATGTCACTCTCAGTTTCACTGGAGTTCACACTGTGAGTGCCTTTGTTCTGAATGTTGTGATTTCTGTTTCTGTGCTTTGTGTCCGTCTTGCTTCGTTGTTTTCTGTGTTTTCGTTTTTGCCCTGTCTTTGGACTTCGATTTTTGGGAATTTCACTCCTTTGTTCCTTCGGTATTCTACTGCCGTTGTTCCAAGATGGCTTCCATTTTACGTTAAAAAATTGAGGAATCAATGTTTCTTTTATTTCATTGCAGAATTTGTTTATATTTCGTTTAAAAAATAAAGCAATTTTTTAATACAAAACAAAATTCAAAATGGCTGTCAATTTACGTAAGGAAAATTTGTTTCTATATATATTTTGAGGCTGTAAATAACATTGAATGGTCAAATTGGTTGTTTTGGTTGATTTCGACTATTGCAATGTTTGTATTTCTTTTTAGTTTTTATTGTATTTAGACTGCCGAACGACATGTTTCAACTGTCGAATAACATACGATTCTTTACACACTAACTTTAAATGGCCTATGGCAGTTCACGTCCAGAGATACTTTCAAAAAGACCGATCTACATTCAAACAACCTTTGTTTAATAAATAGGTGCGAAAATTTGTCGTGAATTCTTCATATATAACTAAATAGAATTAAACATTTAAAATTATAACAACTACACAGTTGAACAAGCGTTAAATACATGACCCTGCATATTTTGAGAGGAAAAAAGTTTTAAGCAATGAATAATGTGCATTATTTATTTACAAATGAATGGATATGGAGTAAATGTACATTGGACAAAATGCCTAAAAATACATGGTAAGATTAAGCAAATGGAACAACGCTTTCATTGTTGTTCTGCATCTTGAAGTCACCATAAGGCCTTCAACAAAGAGCAAATGCTCTTACCTTAAAGTCAGTTCAAGGCGGCCCCAAGCACCGGTCTAAGCGGAATTCACTTGCTAAATGTTAAACAACGCCACATCTATCCCGTCTTTAACATAATTTGTTTATGGATGCGGGATTGTCAACAAGCATAACATTTATGGCAAAATACTCTTACAAACACTGTCATCCGTTGCCATACAAATGGACAAATAGACAATACAACATATAAACACTCCACAGGGATGTACGTAAGAAAACTTGGCAAGAAAAATCAAGTGATGTGGGCAATATATCTACAGATGGGCAGAACAAAAATAGTTTAATAATTTACTAAGCAAGAAAGGCAAATGTTATATTTTGATTGTGCATTCATATGAGATTTCTCACGTGAACACATACACCATAACTGAAAAAGAAATAAAGAGCGTACACTTCAAGCACGGGGAATCTTTTTACGGACTCCACACTGCACTTAAGACAAACTCCGCGGTTAATAAACATATAACCCTGAGCATCGCCCAAGTTGGCACTCCATGGCGGGTGGGGAGCAAGGGAGTGACCTTGATATAATTTTTGTCAAGAATACCGCTTAAGTGCACGCTAGGGGCCTTCTTGATCTCGCTTGAGGGGGTGAATATTGTTCACCTCTAGTTGAAGACCCTCAGGCGACATCAAGATGAAGACAGGAATAAAAGCCCTGTCCTTGATAAACTGGAGTTTTCTATGTATCGTGTGCGTTTTTGTCACATGTACATTCACTCCATATCCTTTCATTTTTCCTATATAAAGGGATATGGAGTGATAAGCAAATGGAAGAACGCTTTCATTGTTGTACTTCATCTTGAAGTCACTATGAGGCCTTCAACAAAGAGCAAATGCTCTAACTTCATAGTAATTTCAAAACGGCCCCAGCACCGGTCTAAGAGGAATTCACCTGCTAAATGTTGAACAACGCCACATTCATCCCATCTTTTATATAATTTTTTATGAATACGGGGTTGATTAACCAAATTAATCTGATAGTTATAGTCTTAATTTATTTTATTTTTTAGTACCCATAGCAACCGCATTTTCATATAAAATCTTGTTGGATAATATAATGGTTAAACAGTTTTTTTTATTAAACACACATTTAAGGCAATATGTAATAAATACAATGTAAGTGATGTTTATTAAACAAAAATACAGTTAAAATTAAAATATCCTTGCACTATAGTCCATTTGATTTCTATAAATCTCCAGAAAAAAATTATTGAAAATTCATTTCGCAACTTTTTTCCAATTTTTCTTGCAAAATATGTTTGTATTATATATACGAACTCTGAGAGCAAATTTTATCATTTTTTATCCGGAAAGAAAAAAAAAAATTACCCATTAAGTGTCTATGTTAATTTCATTTTCCACAGCTAAAACAAACTGATTGGGTGAGTTCGATTGATGTAACTTACTTCCTCTGTAAACAAAAACAGACAAACATGTGGCTTGATGTAAACATTAACAAACCATGTGACAAGATAATTTACATGTCAATTAGAATTAAACTGGTCAATCCAGCTATTTTTATCAATACTGAGAAGTAATGGGGAAACCTTCAATGTTTTTTATTTCTTATGAAATGCAATGTCTTAAATTAATCTATCAGTACTTTTCTTAGCATTACAATATAAAAATAGTGATATTATAACATTAAAAAAATAGAAGATTAAAAAACGAAACCCTCCAAAAAAGGCGAAAAAACAATAACAAATAAAAAAAAATCCAGGGAGACTTGAGGCCTTCGTGAAACAGGGTGAATTAAAACAAAACCTCTAGACTTATATCACTTGTACATAAGCATGTTAAATGTTTATCTGTTAGGAAAACTAATACATTTTTTAATATTTCAATATATTTACAGTTTGTTTTATTTCTTTGTTTTGTTTTGCAATTGAAAAGGAAAAGAAGTCATATCAATGATACAAACATGTACCATGCTCAAAAGTACATAAATAGAGTCAGGTACAATGTATGTTCAAACCATTGTTATTCAAATTTATGTCCAGTATCAACCTTGTCTGACTAGATTTCACCTATCTAACATGTAAATTATTTGGTCACATGATTAAGTGGTATTTACATTAAAGCACATGTTTGTCTGTTTTTGTTTACAGAGGAAGTAAGTTACATCAATCGAACTCACCCCTCCAATATTGTTAGCTTAAAAAAAATTAAATTAACATAGACACCCAATGGGTAACTTTTTATAATTATGGATAGAGAATTGTATAATTTGTTGTCAGAGTTCGTATATATAATATAAACATATTTTGCAAGAAAAATCGGACAAATGTTATGAAATAAAATTTTAAGAATTTTTTTCTGGAGATTTATATAAATCAAATGGACAATAACCGTGATTATATACGTAACTTTATACATATTTTCATGAACACTAGACCGTAAACATATATATTGGATCGCAGGTAACGTGTTTTATCTTGCAAGTTTTTTTTTCATTTCGATTTACCTTGCATCACAATTTAACTGATTTTTTTCCATTAAATTGTAAAGTACAAATTGTAATTTTGATATGCAACTTTTGCTCAAAATAAAAAGGATCACAGGAACTAGAGAGTCAGATTTAACGTCATTTGGTCGGCTTATGATGAACATGTAAGTTGGTATGATTAGAAACTATTTTTAAAGTCAAATATCAAGTTTTTCCCCTATTTGCTTACCTAACTTTTCTAAAAGTAACAGTGTCGGTCCATGAAAATCCCCGTTTTGGTAATTAAGTTTTCCTTCTGATGTTATGAGCTCACTTGATTCGAAATCTTGGACAACTCGAGTTTAAAATATATCTTTCTTAGGAATTTTCATCGCATTTCCATCGGGCTGTGGTGATTTTGTTTAAAATATTAAGAGTATGTGTTTGAAAAAAATATAATCTAAATGAAGCGTTTAAAGTTTATACGAAAATGTGAAAAAAAATGTGAGAATAAGTTATTGATTGTAGACAAACAAATCATATTATCTAGCGAAATTTAATACAATCTGTTGGTAAAATCCAATTTAAATGGCTATAGAGTACACACATTCAAATTGTGATAATCGGTAAATATAAATACTAAATATATATCACGTCAGTGTCATAAAAGCAATCCAAATTTCAGTGCAATGTAAACAATTTCTCATGAAAATTTAGGTCTTGTTTCGTTTATACTGTAACATTATGGAATTTAAGTTTCCACTTACATCTCCCGTGTGTGTGTGTGTGTGTATGAACTTTACGATATGAAGTATCGATACACAATGAAGGGGTAAGGAGTAAATGCAAATGAAAAAAGTCTCTACACATCCATGGTAATACTAAGCAATGGAACAAATCTTAAATTGTTGTTTTTTTTTATCTTGAAGTTACCATGAGGCATTCAACAATGAGCTTTACTCATATCTAGCACCGGTTTGAGTGGAATTCGCTGCTAATTGTCGAGAAACGCTACGTTTTGTACGCGTATGCAAATGTTTAAATTTGCATATATTTAAAAACCTTTACATAACTTTGCATTTATTTGACTTCGCTTTACCTAACGAAAAGATAATGTTTTAATGGTCTATATAATCATACGGGCAGTTTTGAGAGACCGCGGCTTAGAGTAACAGATGTGACGTCTGTAGAGGATTAAAAATTTTTATACTTCCAATATATTTCTACATTGTTCAAATCTAACGCAAATGTATCTGTTTGTATGGGTATTTAATGAGAAGTAAATGCCATTTGTTTACAGATATTTCAAATAGTACCCAAAGCATTGTATTTAACATGGTTCGTAAATGTTTAAATTTGCCTAACATTTACCTGTTCAGCAAATATTAGACAAAGGAAACAGTTTGTGGTGGTTGGTAAATTATCATCTTTAGGTACTTTTTCCAAACCCACTGAAATTGCAGTGAAAGCAGTTTTCACAAAATTTTATAATGGCAATGATATATATGATAAATATAGACATTTATGCGAGTAATAAAACTTAATATCCACGACCGAATTGCAGAAGGTGCAAATTAAAGGCAAATTTATTGATTTAGACGTGGTGCAAAAAAGCGAAAATATGGAATTACTAGATACAGTAAGTGTTTGTAAAACTAAACTTCCACAAAGCTTACCCAACCCTATCAAATGTAGAGAGATGTGTGTGTTTACAATTTCTTTATTGGGTCAATAGTAATGATGCTAAAAGACAAAATTTGTATACCATTGCCAATTGAAATATTTGCATATATTTGCTATGCTATCCATTTATATATGGATTATACTAGGATTATGAAAATCTTTGCACACCCTTATGTGTTTGATCAAATGGTTTCTACATATATTGTAATTTATTCCTTTATTACACAAAAATAAATGTACAAAATATCCCTTTTTAGCCATATTTTTTTTTCATCGAAAAACCGCGATTCACCGCGAGCCGTTGGTCCGAAACAAATAACAACCGGTCGCGTATGCACTTAAAAGGAAACGGACACCCCGTTTCCATAAATATATTGAACATAATTTACGATCTAAAAGTAATGTCTCTGTACTGTCCGCATTCAAAGTAGGAAATTGCCGTGTTTTGGAGAAAAAATCACATGACTTCGAACATAATTTCACTTCTTAATGAAAAGCAACACCTTTAAATGCACTGAAACATAAAATAAAATGTTTGTCTTTCCTAGCTTGGAAAATGGAAATATTTTACGAAGCGATGACTTTGCGAAAATTAAATTTAACAGTTAAATCCAGCCAAAACAGTATCAACTACAAAACTTGTCTCTAAAATATGTCGTAATATTAACCGGTTTTTTATCCAACATTTTAATGCGACATCTGACATACTGTAACCGATTTCCTTATCAAATATCTGAAAGATTATATTCAGATTATATACCCTTTCGACTACGAAAATCCGTTCTTATAATTTTGTGTATATACTGAAATGTAAAGTTAATCCTCATTGTAATCCTTTTCTTCCTTGGAACCATCTCTTCGAAACAAATGTCCGTTTACGAAATGGTGAAAGTTACATGAAATGATACCCAGCTGCATATATACAAGCAGCCAATGAACGAGGCTTGGGAGTGGCTTACTGACTTGAAAGAATTTTTAGGAACACAGAGTTTAACTGCATGAAAGCTTCAATTTAATGAGTACAAAAATGTGATAAGATCATGATACTTTTATGATGATTAATCAGTACATTGCATGAGATTAATTAGTACAAAGAGAAAGAAAAGAGAGACATGTGTTTACAATAACTGCCCTTGATGTGAACTGGAAAACTGAAAAAAATATAAATGATAAAAATAACAATAAAAAAAAGATAAAAAAAACGGACTGCCAAAATAAATAGTCGTCATGAGGTAATGAAATTTTGAACAAGTGTACATTTCATTTTTTGAAATACTCGTTTATAATGAACATATAATAACGTAATATGAATAATAAAAAGATATAGAGATAGTTTCTACAAACAGAGCACTATGATAAAACAGTCTCATAAGATATCATTTCTACACTGGATCACATTGTGGACATATAGAAAAAAGAAGGGGAATGTGTCAAAGAGACAACGACCCAAAGGTGAGTAATAACAACTCAAAGCCACCATAAGATCTTCAATGAACGGTAGGTCGGAGTCGGCCCCTGAATAAAGAGTAATCAAGTTCAGCGAAATAAACATCATCCTAGACTCCTATAGACATAGAGTAAACTAACTAGAAAAAAGACAAGACACGCAAAGGCTTAATAAATTTCCTGACTTAGGACAGGCGCAAACCAGCTGCGGCGGGGTTAAACTAGTTTTACTGGGCCAGAACCTTCCCCCTACAGCCAATGTGATAAATCAAAAAACAATCGTAACAACAGTAAAATTCAGTTGGCAACAGGACTGAGTCAAATGTAAAAAATAAAACTGAAAGAACTAAATATACGGACATAAACATGAAATCACAAGAGACCACTAGCAGTTAACTGACATGCCAGCTCCAGACCCATTACCAACTGACAAAGTAAGTTATGTACCCTCAGTATATAGCTTCCACCAAGATCCCTTCCTGTGAGGAGTTTAGGATAATGATTTCATGCATATACCGAAATACATAACCCGTGTCCATGCAATACAGATTTTAGAAATTTAGAATGTGTTCAGTTAAAATACAAAGACCCTATCAAAAAATCAGTGTTAATACCAAAGAAGGCCATACGTAATGACTTGACCACAATACCGTAATTATAACCCTTATGAATGAGACGATTTAAAGTTTTTATAAGTTTGTTAGGCGAGTTTAAGTATTTTTTTACTCTTACGTAAAACATTACCGTAAATAAGGGATGTGAAAACTAGCCTTGATTAGATGTTTACAGGTTGCATTGTATTTATGAACTAAGTCTTTATATCGATGATAAAATTTAATAAAGGTTTTAACTAGTTTGTAATAACGAAAACCCTGATGTAATAGTTTTTCAGTTATAAAAGGTTCCGTTCATTAAAATCGCAAACGTTTTTACATACTCGAGCAAATCGAACAAGTTGAGATATCTTAACACCATATGATGGCGCTAATGGAACATCGCAATCCAGAAATGGATAATTAACTGTGGGAAAAGAAAAATCGTCCCTTTTATCATAAATTTTAGTATTTAATTTACCATTCAAAACTGATGCCTAAGAACGGACAATGATGATTATCAGAATTTGCTTTATTCAAAGTAAGTTCTTTAGGGTAGATGTCCTTATAATACGTATTGAAGTCGTCATTATTTAAAGTTGAAATATCATCCAAATATCGGAATGTGTTGTTAAACTTTTCAATTAAATGCTGTTTAGATGGGTCTTTGCTGATGTTGGTCATAAACAGAGATTCGTAGCAGTACAAAAAGAGGTCCGCTTTAAGTGGTGCACAATTGGTACCCATAGGAATTCCTATGACCTGGCGATAAAAACAGTTACCGAAACGAATGAATATATTGTCAAGTAAAAATTCAAGTGCTGAAATCAAATCGAGGCAGGTCCAATTAGTTGAATTCTTTTGTTTTGTATTACTAAAATGTGTTTTAAAGCAATTAGAACATCTTTATTCACAATCGGATTTTTACAATGCCCATTGAATAAGACGTCTGAATTTTTACTTTATAAGATTATGTGGTAAGGTAGTATAGAGGGTAGAGAAATCAAAACTTTCAAGGGATTCAAAAGGGGCATTATAAGCATTCAATTTATCGAGAACTTCCAATGAATTTTTTACACTCCAAAAATGATTGACACCACTGTTTTCATATACTTTGTTTCAAAATATTATAACCAGGTCTTCAATAGCAGTCAAAGTATTATTGAGTATAATAGAAACTTTAGTTGTAGAACAGTGACTAGATGACAAAATGAATCTAAATTTATATGGCGTTTTGTGGAGTTTAGGAACCCAGTTCATAGTTGGAACTGTTTTACTATCAAGTTAAGCCTGTAAAGATATGCCTGTTAGAAAATGTATGTTTGTAATTTCACTTTCCGTTAATTGGGTTAATTGAAAAGTATGTGAACTGGTAATTTCTTTTTGGAGTACTTCTATATAATGTTTACGACAAACTGTGATGATGTTATTAGCAGCCTTATCAGCT